>JAOUZG010020860.1:896529-912050 GCA_026289955.1 Argiope argentata
ATTTTTAGAAACAGAATTTTTTCCCTATTAAAACATTTTTCGGCAGGCTTCCTTAGAATATTCAGGATGTTTGGTTGTGTTAATCTGAAAACTAACTTTGGTAATGACGTACATTTAACCAGTTTAAAGAGCTCGTTCTTGAAAACTAAGAATCTCTTCTCTTTAAAAGATTAGATTCGAGGTTTAAACTTTAGACATGAGTCAGAGACGATCAATAGCAAAATTAAATTCATAGCAATTGAATGTCTGCTTCCAAACCGTGGCGCTTTTTCTGTCATGCAAAGAATACTTCGGAACGTGCATCAGTTTATATTTGATCAAACATGGAAGAAAATCTGTTCTTGGTAGAAATTTGCATTTGGGATGGAAAAACTGAGATTCCATATTTCTATGTAGTTAATTACGTGAATGTCTAATGATAAATACAACTTTGGAAAAATTTATTTCTGACTCTGGAAATTTTTAAAAACAGAAAACTCCTTCAAAAAATCCTAGCCTCGAAATTCCTTCTTTTAATTTTATTATTTTAATCTTGAGATTCCTTCGTATTTGAAGGTCGAATAGTTGGGCGATTGCTATGTTTTCATTTTAAAGATATTAAGGAAAAAAATACTGAATTTTTTTTTTAAAAAAAGGAACATTTGTTGTTAATTTTCTTTTTTTTTCTCTATTGGACAATGTAATTAACAATCACAAATACCTTTGGTGAATAAAAAAAATCAAGTAATCTTTTCAAAAAATTACGTGAGTTACTATTCAAGTTTTTACAATAATTAATTCCTTTTTTGTGTATGATGGATTTAAGAATGCATTGCTAATGAGTTCCCAAAATGTTTATCTAATTTATTCAGATTTAAAAGATTTCAGTGATCGAGTATTTTATCCGACAAAAACAGCTCCTTTTTTAATTCTTCCTTTTTTTCTGATTTTACTTTAATCGTTTTCCTAGTTCCCGAATTCAAAAAAAAAAATCAGTCGCTCTGTAAATAAGTATTTTTTTTTATTTTACGATATCGGAAATTGGAAATGTTAAAAACTGAGTCAGTAATTATGTTTCATCAGAAGTACATGAGAAAGGTGGGCCACATCCTAAACAGTTTCTGATTAAAATTATCTTATTAAAATTAACTTATTAAAATTATCGGAAAATCCCCTTTGGGTTTAGCCATCTACGAAGTTTTTACCAAATATTTTTTATATGATGTTTGTCAATAAACACGACCAGTCTTAACACCAAACACGACCAATTTGATAAAAGACGTCTCAAAAACAATTTTTTCCTTCAAATTTTGGGCGTAACACATTCGACTGCTCGTAACTTTGCATATATATATATATATAACCGCAGCTGGCAGAGTGGGTAACAGGGAGCAATCGGCTTCATCAACAGAAGGATAAATATGAATTCATTTAAGCATAGAAGAATAAGAAACTTTTGAATGAATTTAATTTTCTTTTTAAAAAACATTGACTTTCTTATCTGTAAACCTCAATAGGATTTGCTGGCAATCTGGACAAATTTTTAGTTTGCTTCAGAATTTGCTTTACACAAATATACGTATTACTCTGCCACATATTCTTTTCATAATGAGATTTAGAGGTTGTACTGCCGAGAAAAGTGCATATTTAAAAATGAATGTTGTCGTGTAGAAGATTATTACAAGGAAATTTAAAACAAAAAATTATTTAGTAAGATATGAATTTTTTGGCACAAACTCAAAAGTACTACTGATTCAAAACGGCACATATTCAAATGATGCCTTTCTTTTCTTAAAATATTAGAGCAAAAAACTTAAATAGCTGCGGAAGTTACTTCCAAGATGTTATCTAATAAAAATATCACGGATTGGGCCTTCTTCATACGGTTTCTTTACTTTTGGGGGGAATAAATCAAGGGGATCAAGCTCTGGATTAAAGGAAAAATATTTTTATTAAATACTAGTATAAAAACATATTATAAAGTAATTTAAAAGTGTTATGAAGGAAACATCCCCCATCATGCAAATTTGCATGCTGAACTCAGTTCAAAATCTTGAATCTCTTCTAAATTTCTCCGCTCATTATCGCTTTTATTAGCAAAAAATCTCAGATAGGTTTTAAAAATTATTCAAGAAGTCTCACATTTTGCCCAACCGCAACAAACAGCAAATTCATGACTGTGACATTTGATTTTTTTTTTTTGTGTTAAACAAGAGTCGTCAAAAATGTTGCCAGTAACAACCAATTTGTGCCACATCTGTTTTGATTACAATTTTTTGCTCACTAAATGTTATGATGGAAAATTTTATCGTCATGCAATAAAGGGTTAAAATAAGCAACAGAGGCTCAAAATTTGAAAAACATTTGTAATAAATTTACAAAGGTGATATTCATATTTTTTCTCTAATTTCATCAAACAAGCTTACTAAATAAATATCTTCTAAAATCCTTCTTAATTTAAGCAATTTTTCTATTTTGTTTTACTTGTTGCCTTAATTTTTTATTCATATTTTCAAATTTTGATTGTTTTTTACTTGCTTTATTAAGAAAAAATCTTCGAATGTTTTGTAAAAGTGTCTAAAGAAAGGCAAATCTCCAAGAGTAACAAATTAAGATCAAACTCATTCCAGAGTTTTCACGTTTCACGCGAGCTTTCTTCTACGGATGAGGGGAATGCTAATATCCCGTCCAAGCATTATGCACTTTTGTATTGACAGCCTTAAAACTTCAGAAAGAGAAATGATGATCATTGGCTTTTTAAAAACCATTCTTCCTTTTCTGTGTTGCAGCTGCGCAGGCGATGAGAGAGAGGAAGGGCGTCCCTTCCGAATTCCCGCCCCACACATCCGTTCGAGTCGAACACAGATTTGACGCATTTTCAAAAAGCGTTCCTTCCTAGAGGAGTCCCAAAAACATTTCCTCATGAAAACGTAATTTATGAAACGAGGTTCAAAATATCATCTTTTTTTCTCCGAATTGATCTAAACAATTGTAATAATTAACTTCATTGTGTGATAAGAAACAGAAAACCGCGAGAAAACCAACCAGTTTCTTTGTTCGTCATCTTTTGGAATTAGTTATTTTCTTTGTTTCAGATGTCAAACTTTTTCGTAGAGGGGAGTTAAATCAATATCGAAAAAATAATCCAATTAATGAATGCCATTAAAGAAAATATTCTTTTTTTTTCTGGATGGACCCAACATTAATAAGGTGGAATTTCCTTTTCTTTCTTCTGAAACTTATATTTGCCGAAGATGGAACTAGGCTTTCTTACAATTTTAAACATTTATTGATTTATGAAAATATGTCTTTATGAAACTTTAAAACATGATGAGGCATGTTTGTGCCCCGTGTAAGTGTTTCCTAATGTTTTTTATTCATTTGTCTTTCTTAAAACGAATACCATTTTAATTTCAACGGTTGAGTAATTTCAGAATGATAGCAATATCTCTTTATATACGTGAAATTCAAAATATCAAAATTAAAAAAAAAATACTGAAACCAGTATTTTATTAAATTTATCCAGACCATTCAAGAATATGAGGTCGTGTTTTTGACATAAATGAAACCGGGAGGAGGCTAATGTTTCAGCATTAATCCTTAAAAGGGCATTTTTTTTTCTGTGACGCTGAAATAGTGTGCGTGGAATTTAGACTGTAATCTGTTTTCATTGATTAAGTGACGAAATCCGCCAATGGGCAATCTGCTGAATGAAATGATCTAGATGAATGAAATCTGTTGTTTTATCTCTGCCTTTGTAAAGATGCATCAGATATTGAATGCAATCTTTTAAAGGCTTGAGTGCAGCATCCTATTTGTTCGTTAATTTTTTAATACGCCATTCCACTCAAACACATTGGGCGGGAGGTGGGAAATTTTATTTGTGATGTCGTCTTCCCCTTTATGGGTGCTGTGTGAAATTTAAACTAAAAGGAAACGGTTCACTCAATTTTTTTCGCTGCATTCTAATGGCATGACATTGTATTCCTCGTGATATTATATTCCTGTAGTTTCACTTTTAAACCTTTACCTGGTTTATTTTCTATAATAAGTAATTAAATGAAAAATTCTATTCCATCATTTTGTTACAAATGGCAATCCACATCAGAATATTTGGATTATTTATCTATTCCCTTCAATTTTTGTGGAACGATATAATGTTTAGGAATCATTCAACTGTTATTGAAAAATAGAATATTAGATAATAGATTATAAGGTTTGTCCGCTTGGGGTGCGTGAACAGACTGGTTAACTAGTTAATATAGGTTTTTGGTGTAGAAATGGGCTGCCTTGACATTTTAAGACGAGCACAACTTACCGACAGGAAACTGAATTGGATTTTGTCTGCTTTCGAAAGAATTGAAATGAGTAAGAGAAAAGTAGAAGCGCCCTTTAACACCAGTAAGCCACTGACCCCTTTTCTTCTGGGAGACCCTGAAAGACACGGTGAGTCATTTTCTTTGCGTAAATGTATTTGTGCAGCAACAAAGAGTGTCTCTAAGGAAATTCTTACGTAACATTGATTTTCCCGAATTTTACGAAGCCTATTTGCAAACAACGTGAACTGATTAAGAGTCAGGTTACAGCTTAATTTCCATTTAGGTTAAACTTAAGGCAAAATCTTAGCTTGATGAATATATAATGCTTGAAAACAACCGTTATTGGAATAGAAACGTTTGTTTCAATGGTGGTAAATTCTATAATTTAAGAAGATTAGGATCTTTTTCAGCGGGAAATCGCATAAATGCAATCGGGATTAAATTAAAGGACTTTGGAATGAAAATCGAGAAGCACACAATTGTTCCTGATGTTAACAAATTGGGAACTGAGGCAAGATGCATGTCAACTGCGAATCCTGACTTTGCGTAGTATCTTCGCAAGAAAAGAGTGGATTTGGGAGAGAGCGCTTTTGGGATAGGATAGTTATCATACGACGAAAAAGTTGTCGATGAAGATGATGACATATTGAGAATTAAGACAAAGAGTTCATCCTAGTAGTTGATATGGCAGTACATGCTGTTTCATATTACTTATGTACTAAAAATTTATGTCTTATATAAATAAAATTATAGAAAAGATAAATGATATTATGCAATTAATCACAAAATCAACTGACTTTTTTAAAAATTATTTAAAAGCAGTGTTTAAGTGTGAAATACTGGTTGGATTAGTCACCATAATAAAGTTGTCGACCGTTCTTGAGAATTTTTAAAAATAAAGTTAGCAATTTTAAAATCCTTAATTGAGATTAACTTTTGAATATTGTAGAACGAAACTCTGACTGCGTTTGTAGCAAGCTTGAAGGCAGTAAAATTAATATATTTTTATTTAATAGCGTAATATATTGAGGACATTTATGAAATATTGACATTTATGAGTACTCTTGTTTTGTGTTATTGATGATATCAGTACAAAGCAAGTTTTAGAATGGTGAATTTTCGTGATTGATGATATCAGTTGAAACACGTTTTAGAACTTGATTAATTTTCAGGAAATCCAGAAATATTTATCGGAGCCTAGGAGTTGCTATTAGGAAGAAAAAGAAAGGACTGGAAAAACCCTATACTGGAACTTACCGAATTGAAATTCAGAAAATTTAGTCATCGAATGTATGTAAAATTACGAAAAAAGGAAAAGCGATCCCTTATTTGGTACCATTGAGGGCTTTCTAATTGGGTATCCTCCACTAACGACACAAATAAAAGAGGACACGTTTTGATCGTATTTATTGATGCGAAAGTAGCAAATTTAATATATATATATATATATATATATATATATATATATATATATATATATATATATATACACAAAGAGGACAAAAAGAGCCGTAAAAGAATAACTTTTTTTTTCACTCTTGTTGTTTGAACTCTGTAGCAAACTTAAAAGTTTCACTTACCTCGTAGCCGTCGTATGTCCAGGAACCGAACTTCATCAAACACGATTGCTCGTCAAAGGGGAAGTACTCGACATCGATCTCGCAGGTGCTCTTGTACAGGGCGGGGGGTTTCCAGACTATTTCTCCCGAATAATAGACAGTTGCTTTAGTCATCAGGGTCACTTCGTAATTGCCGTCGGCACTGCAAAAATAACATGTTTAAATATTATTTTAGACATACAAGATGTCCTACAATGTGAAGTAAGCATTTCTTCTCTTAAATATTGAATTTATACAATGCTTTCAAGTACAAAATCAACTTTAAATAAGCAAAAGATAATGATCTGCAATAATCCGACCTCTGTAGAAATTGATTATAAAAGCTGAATTGTTAAATTTTTATACGGCAAATCATTGCCTAGAAATGCCAACCAGTAAATTTCTTTTTATATATTTGTGATAGTAAATACTACATTTCATGCTTCTCTCCACAAAATGTCTAGACATACATTTAACGTTAAATGGGATGGGCGCATGTTAAATTTAGATGGTGACATTTGTTTTTCTAAAATAAATATTTTAAAACTAAATGCTTATTATCGAATAAGAAAACAAAACTCTCATAACCGAGTATTCGCTTAGTGGTATTGTATATCTTTATTGATAGGCAAATGCAACTTCGAGTCTATAAAAAATTTTGAGAAATTGAACATTTGAAGTATGACAGACTAGTATTTCGATGCTGAATTAGAATTTTTTTTACTCGTGACTCTTAAGCATCGTAATATTATGCTTTTCTATGATCACGTAAAGTTATTTAGATGCCGATGAAAGAAAACGTGATCTTCCTTCCACTGAGAGGATTTGGGTTATTTTTAAAGTTGCACTCATATCAACGCAAGCAGAGTTCCAGTTTCTATAAATGGGCAGGCAGAAAATTCTTCAACGTAATAACTATGATCTGTACGGCAATTTAAAATGCATGGCTGATATAATGAGATCAAGGCCGACGTCTATATTTTTACTATTAATCTCTACCTGAGATAAAACGAATTATCTGCTGATCATTGTAATTTATACATACAAATCGAGATGGAAGCCTCAACCGTCCATGAGATCGCTTTTCCAACGACATAAAATCCATTATTCTAGCCAATGGTCGCTAACGGTTTTCCGTAAATGTGCGAGCGCGACGTTTCCCAAAATGGCTCTCATTTTGTACGGGATAAGGCGAGTGAATGGTAACTGCTCTCTTCTGTCAGTTGTGAATAGCATTGCACACAAACGGATCAATGAATAGACTTTGATGGTACTTATGGTTATAGAAATGGGATGAGTGAAAAAAAGGGCCTTTTTATCTTCCGGTGGCTTAGCGAAAGTAATCGTCGTCTAAGGCATCATGCGATTTCTTACCCCTCCCCTACTGTTTCTCATCGGCGATTTAAAGAGTGCCAAAAGCAACCAAAGTAGGGTATTATCCTTTGCCTTCTCATTTAATTTTGAGAAACGCACCGACGCTTTATTTCCGTCTCACCGCCCCTCCTCCCATCCCCGATCACTTCGTCAACCTGCGTTGACAGCAGAGGGAGGGCCGAATGCGGAATTTCCTGACAGTTGAATCGCCTTTGAAACGATCTGTCGGTTGTCTTTGCGAATCGCCTGATGGCGATCCCGATGTTTATTGGTGGCATCGTGTCAGCTGTTTTGTCTTCAATGCGCCTCCCACAAACACAACGGATCTTTGCTGACGAACTCAAGAATCCTGTCCCGCAGTGTTGGTCTGAATCCCGTTTACGTCAGTATTGCCAAAAGATTGGCACTTTCTATAGTGTCGAAGAATGTCATTTTGGACAAGTTTTTTAAGCAAATTCAATTAAAGTATTAATGCTTTAATACTTCACTTGAACTTAATACTTTAATTGTGCAATTAATACTTTCAATATTGGATGCATTTCTATTTTAAAAATCCGTTCTTAAATTTATGTATTAGGATGTGTGTAAGATGCATTATCTTTGACCGGTAGAACGACAGGCATTTCAATCCAGCCTAATTATGAAAAAGGACTTTGAAAAATTGAATTTGATTTTTAACGTCTCAACACATTTTCATTGATAGAAGTTGTGATTGGTGAGTGCAAAAGGAAAATCGCGCTTCCGATTATTTTTCCATCATAGAGCATACATACATTAAACTAAATTTTTTCTCGACTCTAGAATGGCGTAATATTTTATGAAACTTTGCAGTCCGGCTTATTTCACTTTATGAGTAATTTATGGAAATAAATGATTTGGAATATTTTTATCCGTAATAAGCTAATCTTGTTTGTTCATGTTTAAAATGTCTTGTTTCAAATTTATAGAGATTTTGTAATGGATTTTAAACTCGAACCAGGTTGGTTAAGTTTTAGAAATTTATATAAGGTCAATGATAATACAGTTTTTTTTATTTCGGTAAATCTATTAATCAAATCAAATTTTAATTCTTTGTGAAAATTCTCGAGTATTTTGAGTATTTATGCCTGGTCTCAACTGATAATGAAGTTGAGAAAATTATATGGACATTTAATGTTATTAATAATAATAGATTATACGCTAAAGATTAAAAAATAGAAAAGAATTAAAGTACAAATTCTACTTTTTTAGTAAAGTGTGCTTTCTACGGCCATTTTAATTGTCCCTCGAAATGCACGCTCACAAAATCGATATTTTCGAATGAATGTACACCCCGAATGATTTCGAAACAGCGCGCACGTCGCTATGACTCCATTGAATGGATTCAATGAACATAAATTTCGATAATATCTCATTCCCCACTGAAGTCGACATCTTCAGCCTGTCGATTTCTCTCCTTCTCCAATGAAATGCAACTCGCTGGGGTTTCAACTTTTCTACGGAGTGAAGCATTTCGGAATCGTCTCGAAAAGCCGCGCTTCACCTATGACGGCGTGATGTTGAAATATTTCCCAATCTAGGTTATTAAACTTTATGGACCAGCATACATTCTAAGCTGCATAAAAAACTATAACTAATTGTTTGGGAAGATTTGTAAATGTAATTTTCAACATTGCATTTTAATACAAGTGTCTGATTCGGTCTGATTCTTGGCTCCCAGGAATCAAATGCCTGTAGGTGAATGCTTCGAACCTTTTGAATATAACGGGCCTTTCTTTAATATGGTATTGGGGCATTTGAAGTTCGAAATTCAAAACCCGATTTCTTGCAAAATACGCCCTGTATATAAAACCCTCCAGGACTCAAATATTCTCTGTCCATCCGGTCGCCGGTTATTTCGAAGAGATTTGTCCGCAGATGAGCCCCGCGGAGTTTCGGAAGGAAAGCGCGACTCATCTTTTCTTACTCAACTAAGTTTTGTTTGATCGAAACCTCCAAACAAAACGGATCGGAATATCGATTGTTGAAGATTTTGATATGAACGAAATGTTAGCCGGGGCGCAAGACCTCCCCTCCTTCCATTCAGTTTCCTAACAAAATCCGCAACAACGCCCGGCTCTTCTATCACATGTCTCCGCGCGTCTTTTATTCGTTCTTTTTTTTAATAGTCACTGTTTAAACAAAGAAAGGCAAATGAGGTATTTAAAAATAATTAAAGTGCCTTAGGTTTTTCTATTTAAATAGTTTCGTCCTTTTAAACAAATTTTCATTTCAGTTTCTCGCCACTATTTCAGTTTATCAAAGCTTATTGTAGAAATGATATAACCTTTATCATTGAATGCTTGAACTCTTACAGGAAACATGGGCAACATTTAGTTAAAAAAAGTTTTTTAATTACATCAACTTAAAATTTTGCTTTAAATTTTATTTGTCAGAAATTTGAACAGTCCGAATAATGAATCAGATTACATATTCGGAGTTATATATATATTTAAAAAATCTGCTTCGCATAGTTTTGACATTTTTCGCTCTTTCGTAAAATGTTTAAGTCAAACCGTGTGAATATTGGATCCCTGTGACTATTTGATCCAAGAAGGAATTATCCAAATTTTAGAATCCCTCCCGTGACCTATTTATAGGAAATGGCAACGCACTTACTTATTGAAGAGAACTATATCTGGAAGCCATATGTGCTCAGCCGGAACATGGATCATCTCCACGCCGCCGTAGTCGTCCGGATCCCATTTCAGTTTGTAATCATGCCATGTCTGAAAAGGAATCGAGCCATAAAATAAATGATGCCGTGCACGAAAATATAACAAGCGAATAGGAGACATCCCTTCCGAAAAATAAGTTTTTCTCCCTCGAAATTCTTAAATGTGAACTCGGCGTAGAGCATTTCGAATAACTGAGAACAGAAGCTTTTCTTTGAAGGACTGAATTTGAAATCGAATGAACTTTTGTAATTTCGATGGCATATTAAATTTCCTTTGCCTCGCCGGGCGCGCTTGCATTCACGTGAATGTAAACTGAATGACCGGTAGGCAAGGATCTCTTTGACAGATTTAGTTAAAAATTAGGAAAGAGGCATACTGTTGCAGTTATAAAATTACGGAAATTCTTCCACACATTGTTCACCCTTGATTTATCTTAAATATGAGCACATTGATGCACATTTTTTGTTAACAGTAATGACCAAAAGCTCCACTTTGATTCATAATTCGACAAACATGTAATTTTGAGGACATATTAACCCTTTGCCAGTCTAACTGGGCCACGGTGGCATGGTATAGGCTAGTGGGCCGTAGGACTTTCAGTTCGAGACCCGTTTCCGCCGAAGAATCCTCGTCTAAGGAGGTCAGTTGCACGTTAAAAGACAAAACGTCCTCCTGCTGGAGATGTGAAGAAGGGGTACCAGCTCAGGTGTCGTCCTCGTCCTTTGAGCGCTGTTCAAAATTGCATGGTCCGTCCAAAAATAATCCTAGTGTTGTTTCACAACGGGAAATTAATGCAACTAAACCAAAGCCAATCTGACCATCATTGTATTGGATGCATTGCTTTTGTTAATGATCATTACAGTAAAAAAAAACTTTCATATTTATTTTTAGGAATTGTGACTAACAACTATTTCACTCAATAATATGTTACTTTACTTTTCGGAATGCATAGACTTACATTTCACCTACCTAGCCGGATGCGTTTACATATACGTTTTATGCGCATCCATATAGACTCACTATTTCGTTTTGCATCAGCAGATGACACCATTCGAATGATCACTTCATTTGCCTTGTCATTAAGCTAACAAGGGCAGTGTAGCTGAGAGCTTCAAAGAATTCACCATTCATAGTTTGCGGCCCATCTCGGGAAATCCTCCCTCGTCTCAATCGACAGCCAAATGCATCCCCACATCTCCCTCTCTATGATTTCTCTCATCGGAGGTCGAACAACATAAAAAGAAGAGCTCACTCACGATTTCTCGCTTAATCCGCAGCATTATTCGTGACTTAACGCTATCGTTGCGTTGCAGCCGACGCAGTCGGTGGACGGGGATGCCGATGGAAATGAAAGCTATCTGAATCCAGGGGATTCGTTCATCGCTTTCTCACGCGTCGCCGATTCTTTTTCGGCCTTCATTTATTTTTTCTCTCTCCCTCTGTTGTGCCGCCGGCAATGCTGTTTACCAAGCGGCATGGGTTTTCGCTCCCCCTTCCTTTCTCCGTCTTCTCTGGAAAAACTGTAATCTCCAAAAAATTCGATATCCACATTTTGAATCATCTACATGTTCTCCGATTTTTATCAAATTTTAGATAAAATGTGCGTGTAATTTGTCTGCTGTTTCGTTCATCTCTGGGGAAACAGAAATGCAAACGGATCGAGGGAGGAAATTGAGCCTTTAAATATATCATTACAATTTTTAGAATGTGCATCGAATTCTCTGGCCACTGCTGATATATTTTATTTCAGTTTAAACTCACTCGAAACTCGAAGCAACGATGTCGGCGTATTCGAGTTTCGTCGCTGCGTTGTGAAGAGCAAAATGCGCCGGAGCGTGTTAGTATAAGAATTTTCTTAACATTCCAATTAGATAACACATTCTATTTGGGATAATTATTACGTTAATGCCTATTAAAATATAAGGACATTTCGGATGCGTTTGTATTGATTTTTGCATTTTAAATTAGGTAATATATTCATTTAATTATTGATTGAAAATTAAAGTTTTCTGTGAAAGTGACGATTTGAATTTCGCCGTTTGAGCCTCAACTTCCTCTCACGCACTCCCCGGCGAAACGAGGTTTGAGTGCATCAAAGATCATCTCAGCATTCAAGAGGCAGCCTGCTCAGTTGAAAACGTCGAATAAGTGCTCAGAATTTCTTCAAAAATTGTTTCTGCTTTAATCATAACCCACTGAATTCAATCATTACTAACTTCGTGAAGAACAAAAAAAATTGATGAGTAATTCAGAAGAAGAAAGCGAAGATACGCGGAATTGTTGTGTAAGGGAATAATCGTTTGTATAGAGAAACAAATGTCGATTATCTCTGTTCTTGGAATTTTTTCCCCAAAAAATGAAATTCAATAAACGTGTTCGGAAGATACGATAAAATGCATTTATTTATTGTTTATAGTTTTATGTTGAGACGGATCGCGTCACTGTTTCATTCACGAAGATTTTTTCTGTCCCTTGTTATCATTGAAAGCACAACAACAACAATTCAATAGCCAGTAAATCCTCGGGAATTAAACATCGGCACAGAAAATTTTTGTACAAGACAGTCATTGAAAGGATGCTTGCACATGGAGCAGGAGTTTGGTGCCTTCACCCGACGGTTCGATTGACAAGAAAGCTCTCTTCCATCCAAAGAGGCTTTTTGTTAGCAATTTCGGGAGTGTATAAGACCACGCCTACTGCAGCTCTTCAAGTTATTCTTGGCTTGCTTCCTCTTCATCTACAACTTCAGATGATTGCAAGAATGACTGAACTGCACAGACTCCATGGAATCGTTCATGATATGCCACATATCAACCCACGTGAGTATGAATACAGAGCTTCGGGCTGGACATCACGCACCTCTAAACATCTCCACGCCCATCAAATTTCGTTGGAAGACGGTGGGTCTCAGAATTTTGGACTCCGAATATATACGGATGGGTCAAAATCTTCAACAGGAGTTGGGGCGGCATTTTGAGTCATGCAGGATGCAGTCACTATACACCAGTGGTCAACCAGCCAATTGAAAGAAAACACGGTCTTCCAAGCTAAGCTCCTAGCACTCAATAGAGCAGTGAATAACGCAATCTCTCTTCCTTCATCTGATCCAATCACTATTTATGTCGACAATAAAACAACTATACTAGCCTCAAGCTCTTCAAAATCCAATAGCCAATTAGCAAGAGATACCTTCTCCCTTCTTCTTGAAAGCCCTCATATTAAAATTTCATGGATCAAGGCACATGTAGGCTGTGACGGGAATGAAGCGGCGGACAAACTAGCCAAAACAGCGGCTAGTGCGAATGAAGATCGGAATATAATGAAGCTTCCAAGATCTCATCTAAAGAATAACCTCCAAATCGATATGATGACAAGATGGCAAAAGGAATGGGAAGAAGGCGAAACAGGTCGTTCCACATATAACATAATACCAAAGGTTTCCCTCTACGTTGCCAACTGGGACAGAGCGAATGTCCTTTTCTTCACTGGTCACGGCCCATTCCCGACATACCTATACAGATTCCATCTAGCCAACTCTCTTTACAGTAGCTGTGGGGAAATAGGATCTCCAATCCACTATGCCACCGAATGCCTACTCACTCTCTCATGGCACATGAGAAAGCCAGAAAGAAGTCTGGAAGAAGAATGGTACAGGAGAGTTGCAACAAATACCCTTTCACGCGGCAAAATCCATAGTAAACCATATTCATAAATACCAAGACCTCTTCAAGACCTACAATAGCTAGACAAGAATTCCCCTTGTGATAATCAACCAAAATTATAACTTAAAAAGTCCCTCAAAAGTGCAGATTCCTCCCCCCTTCTTTTCTTTCCTTTCTCCCATCTTGTGCTCATCCAACTGATTAGATAACCTAGCGTTATAGGCACCGGGGGCGCAGGATGGCGTTATGTTATGTTATGCCATGTCCCTCCAACCCTTTAAGAAACGCTACGCATGCAAAATGGGATATTACAGTCGAGAGACGCTTAAAACTAATGAAATAACTCTAATATATAACAACTCTTAGCTTCGAGTAACGGCAGAGTATTCTGAAATTCTGAAGAGATGCCTTAACTCTGGAGCTATCCAAAAAAGACGATCAACTGCAGATCACTTTAACTGGTCCGGTGACGTGGTCAATGTGAATCAAATCTTAGGATAATACTCCAATCTAATCAGTCTTCCTTTATTTAGTCCATTAAATGAATCGAATCTCAAAATATATTCCCAATAGGGATCTGCAATCTATTACCTTTTCGATAATAGGGGGAATTAGAAAAACGAAAAGTGAGCAAAATCATTTTATCCTCCTATCTATAACTGTCTATCTCTTAACTTTTTTTATGATGCGAGTGAGGCATCGCAGATCATCAGATTGACATCTGATGGCATCTTCGCCCAGTGTTGAAATTTCTATTAGCTGATACTGAATTCAAGCATTCTTCGCTTCTTTTCAAGTTAATTGAAAGATGCTTGTTTGTCTGAAAAAATAATCTTGAATCGGTAACGAGCACTCGTCGAGTTTGCAAAAAAGGGATGCAATGACCAACATTAAGAATTAAATACGTTGACTTGAATCATAGAGAAAAAGCTGCCTGCAGTGCAGTGAGACCAACGGATCTTTCATTTGCAGAGAATCAAAGATCATTTGAGCAAATCATTTGATCATTTGAACCGTAGCCAAAATTATTTTGCTACGGTTTCCATGGCTACAGAGCTGCCTAACTTACGTATCATTTTTTTAACGCGCCATTTCATTATTCCCCCATAGATAACGCACATCTATCCTATAAATGCTTCATAACTAGAATGACATCTGTAGCTAATTCTTTGATAAAATGTGTCTTCGACTGCAGACGGTACACAGATTCGCGCGAGGCGTATTTTCGTACTAAACACACGAAATGCTGTGCATCTGTGATTGAATCTTCTCTATTTATCCACATTTTCTAGGAAGAACCTTATCCCCGATAGGAGTTTAAAATTGCTGCATCCCATTGCTTATATCTATTTTACTGTGGATAGATACTATTCTCATGGGTATGGGTGCTGACCCTCTGCAGTGCAAGACTTCTGAAGGGCAGGCTTAGCGAAAACTTCAGAGGGCACTGGTATTAAAAGATTTTAGCATAAAATTTTTGTTCACTCGTATCAAAGTTCGTAAAATATGTGAACAGGAACCCTATTTGAGCAGGATTATCGCTCAAATCTTTCCTCTTCGGATTTGCCGGGAGGATGATTTCTTTTCGACTTTCTCACACGTCACTCAATTCCGCTTAGTTTTGCTTCGCACTATGCTCAACACAATCGGATGTGCATTTTGGAAGTTGGATCTAAAATTGGTACGTATCTGCATTGAGGCCTCGTGTCGAATTTCATTTATATGAGTCGTTGCATACTAAAATTTTGGAATATAATGGCAGCCGGCCAAAGAAAGCATCTTTTTAATTTAAATAATCAAATTAAAATAATATAATTTAATAAAATTATTAATATAATTTAATAAATAATTAATATAATTTAATAATTAATATAATTTAATAATTAATATAAT
>JAOUZG010020860.1:912060-944400 GCA_026289955.1 Argiope argentata
AATAATTAATATAATTTAATAATTAATATAATTTAATAATTAATATAGTTTAATATAATTTAATAAATTTATTAATATTTATTCTCTAAGTCTTTTATGTAAAAACAATGTAAGAAATATTTTGCAAGCTGCTCAAAGCCATTTCAGCTCAACATCTGCGGGGGAGAGAGAGATGGACTAAAATATTTCTGCAGAATTATTTTAATGGTTTTTTTTGACTCGGGAGTGCTCCGAAGAAGTGCGACGCACCAAAATCTCGTGGCCGGGTCAACTCTGCGCTGGTTTCCGGTGTGCAAAGTCAAGAAAGAAAGCACACATGGGCCACTTTAATGATGGACATTTTTCAAGTGTGAAAAGACAAAAATGAAATTTCATTAGGAATCGCAGGCCCCGATATTTATTAATACGAATTAAAATTCCGTAATTAAAAGGGAAAGAGGAAGCGGTTAAAGAGACTAGGGTAGGCACTGAAGTCCTAGAGGGAATTCGAACTGCCCGCGGACTGCGAACTGAAGCCACCGATTCATCAGCCTGCAGGCGATCGTCGTTAAGAGCACTTCGCACTCAAGTCCGAAGCGAAGAGTTTCCGCATTGATGTCCTTTCATTGAGTGCATTGAGGATCGATGAATGCAGGAATTTCGGTCAAACAGTTGAACTACTTGGATTTTAATTTCCCCTTCGACTGGATGAATTCAGAGAATGAGCAAGCCATTGATGAGTTATTAAAATGAATAAACAAGTAAACACATTTCGTAACGAATTCATCTTTTTGGTTCTTCCCACGCCATCTTGAAAATGAAATCCCTTTTGTTAGATTTCATTTCTCCGTTAGCGGATGCTTATTAAAGAAATCAATAGATGCGTGCCTTAATCAGTATAGTAAAAAAAGAAATCCTTTTTATTTTAAACATTTCCTACATTTAATTTGTAAATAATCATTGCAAGCGTAATGGAATCTTAAAACCCATTTATTAATGTACTTGAATGAATTGATGGACGAATGTCTGTAAATTAGAAGGCCGCCCAATTTGTCATCTAGAATCCATTCAAAATCCTCACATATCCAGAAGCCAAAGAAAAATGGACATTCTTCATTTTGGCTTGTTTCAATTCTGCTTTATAAATTAAAATTGAAACTATTTGCTGCTGATCTCCTGTCTGATGAAGAATGATAACATCGCCCTACAACAAGTCCACACCCGATTCCCAAGACTCCTCACGAACCTGTTCAACAAACGCCTCCACCTTAAAAAATTCCCAGACTCTCTGAAGATTGGAAACATAATATTATTTCTCAAACCCGGTAAAAATGTAAATGAAACCAACTCCTATAGACCAATTTCGCTCCTCCCAACAATAGGAAAGACCCTTGAAAAACTACTTACGCAACGACTCACCTACCACCTCGAAAAGAATAAAATAATCAGCCCCCTGCAATTTGGATTCCGTGAAGGAAAGTCTGTGGATATGGCAATTGACAACCTGATGGGTAAAATCGACAAGGCAAGATCTCTAGGGCACCACACCCTGCTTCTCTCGATTGACATCAAGGGTGCGTTCGACAATATCCAGCACGAAGCAATCAACCAATATCTCGACATTGGCCTCTGCCCAAATAACATAATTGAAATCTTTAAGGAATTACTAAAAAATAGAGAAGTCATCCTAAATACAGCGGAAGGAGCAGCTACCAGGGCCCAGAATATGGGTTGCCCGCAGGGTTCTTGCAGCGGCCCAGCCCTCTGGAACTTGGTGGCCAATGAAATCCTACAGAAGCAATTCCCCACCAACACCTACATCCAGGCGTTCGCTGATGACTTCTCAATTATAAGCCATGGGAAGACTAAAAAAGACGTGGAAACGCAAACCCATGAGGCCATCAATATCTTCTCCCATTGGGCCGAAAAGAACCATCTGGAAATAGCAACAAATAAAACAACCTACATCTTTATAAGCAAACTGGTAAAAGGCCCGACCATCAAATGGAAGGGTACTACCATTAAAAGGGCAAAATCACTTAAATATTTAGGAATCTATATCGACGAAAAGCTAAACTGGAACGCACACCTTCGATATCAATCGAGCAGGGCAGGGATTCTCCAACAAAACCTCCTCAAGATCACTGGTAAATCCTGGGGGATCAAGACCGAACACAGGAAAATTCTATACCTAACAGTTATTGAGAGGATGCTGGCCCACGGCGCAGCCAACTGGTGCTTCAGTCCCACAGAGCGAATGAAGAGAAAGCTCGCCACCATCCAACGCCCATTTCTCCTAGCCATTTCTGGGGCGTACAGAACAACGGCCACGGCGGCTCTCCAGACCATACTGGGAATTCCCCCTCTCCACCTCCAACTACAAAGGGAGGCCAGGATCATCCACCAAATCCGACTGGGGAAACCCGTCTCTGTACGACCAAATGAAATAGAATCCACCATCAAAGGCTGGACCTCACACCCGTCTGTCCACCCACGGCCAGAGCAATTCTCCCTCGAGGACGGAGGCATTATTCAAGTCCCCCACGGTGTCTACACTGACGGCTCAAAAACGGAGCCGGGCGTGGGAGCGGCCTACTGTGTCTTCTCAAAAGGCGAAGCAATCAAGACCTAGAGCACGAAGCTGGCGCAGCACAACTCAGTCTATCAGGCTGAACTTTGGGCCCTTCAAAATGCGGTAGAGCACTGTAAAGATACCCTCCACCCCACAACCATCTACGTGGACAATAGAGCAAGCGTCCACGCAGTCTCTAACCCGAAAACTACCAACCAGTACACCAGGAAAATTTTCACCATACTAGCTGCAAATCAAAACATCACTATCTCCTGGATCAAGGCTCACACTGGCCACGTGGGCAATGAATTGGCAGACACCATCGCCAAAGAAGCTGCAAACTCGACCAGCGAAGTCCTACCGCTACCAATCCCTACATCCTTCATCAAGGCCAACTTCAGGAGAAACATGATTGAAGAATGGCAAAACCTCTGGGACGACGGCGACTCCGGTAGAAACATCCACAACATCATTCCGAAGGTTTCTCTCCGCCTCACCCCGTGGAGAAGAGAAGAAATTCTTTTCTTCACAGGGCATGGGCCCTTTCCCTCCTACCTGGAAAGGTTTAAACTACAAGACCACGACTACTGCCCATGCGGCGAATCCGGAACCCCACTTCATTATGCTACGGAGTGCCCACTCACTACCTCCTTCCACCTAAGAAAGCCAGCAACCTCCCTCCAACAGGCCTGGTTCTCAAGAGTGGCAGCTAATCCCATCTCAAGGAGAAAAATCTACCGGCTAGTCAACTTCCTGCAAACGGAGGCGGTCCTCTTCAAGCTGTGACTCCAACCAAAATCCCCTCTTCAGTGACACCATCCCTGCATCAGCCTAACTTCGGCGGCGCAAGACCCAACAAACCCAACTACAGGAGGCCCAAGTTTCAACAATACTTAGTCAAAATCAAATTTATTTCCTCTCTCTATTTTTTTTATTCCATTTAACATTAACCAGCTGTTTTGATTAACCATTCAACGGCCTCAAACTTGTGGGAGACCGCAACTGTTGAAATCATCAATGTAAATCCATGTTACAATATCTAGTATTTTTTTTATTTATTTTTTTTCTCCTCTTTTCCCACAAAAATTAAACAGTTTGTAATAATACAATAGATACGGCCTCGAAACCTGTGGCGAGGCTGCAACTGGAGCCACCAATGTAAATTTTTGTATATACTTAGTTTTACTTTTACTTTATTTACTTTTATATATTTGTTTACTTTTAATATGTATTTTTTTATGCTTACTTTTGCCTGTGTCGTCCCACCTGTCCGTCCAATATGTATCTGTATCAACTTATAATCAAGATGTCTTTGTTTGCTTATATAAACTTCATGTAACCTTTTCTTAGACCAAATAAAGTTGTTCGGGGAGCGACGTTTGGTGCGGGACTTAGTGGGATCCCTGAAAGGCAAAAGTTTACCTCTTCCTCTCCATGTCCAAAAAACTGTTAGAATGATCTCAAAGATCATAGTTGCAGGGGCATGGAGAGGTGTTATGTCTGATGAAGAAACTGTTGTACGCGCATTTCATTTAGTTTAGAAGAGCCCCTTGAAACGTTTTGACCAAGGCTACTGATGAGTTGGGCCGAAAACAAACTTAGATCTTGGAGAAATAAAAATCTATTTATTTCCAGCTATAATACATATATATTGCTATAATACATATATTTTTCAGTGAAGATCTCACAAGTCGCACAGATACATCTGGATTTAGCTTGACCGTGGTTCTTAGCTTTAAATACCAGAGAAATTTGTAAATGCTTTGCATTTTACAAATTTCACCTCTATCGGTTACTTCACTAATTACAAAGGGTTATTTTCCCGTGGGAACTCGTTCGTTAGATTCCTACTTGTCGCTTATCTGAAGTCGTCACATCCTATTCAAGAGACGACCCATTTTCTCTATTTACGGTCGTATAACAGGGCGGCCAATAGTAGGAAGATATCTTAGAGGGATATTATTTTTTGCAATAGCTTCCTTGATACGATTTCACGAAAATTCCTGTTCGGATCACGGGCCGGCTGTCTCATCTCGGACTAACCTGGTTATCCGAAGTGTGAACTGCTAATGAGAGGAGAGACGCTGGTGTAGGCTTCCATAGAATAAGTGTAGAATTAGAATCAAAGGTGACTTGTTCAAATTCCTATTGAATACAGAAAATCTGCATAGCATTGTGAACGTAACAAATTCATTCCATTGGAAAAAAAGTGAGATTAATGTCCAGATGAGCAACTTTTGAAATTCAGTGCGACTCTTTTATTTTGATTTAGAAATTCAGTGCGACTCTTTTATTTTGAGGCATTTTGATTACTTTTTTCCTATTTCCTGTCATATGTCAATGGTAGGAAATTTTTTTTTTAAAGTAAAACTTCTATGTTTTTTAGAATTTTGTTCTTTTGTGATTGTTACGATGAAACAATGTGGCAATAAGGCTTTTTTGAGAAGTCTCCTGCGGGAATTTGGGAATCTCTCACATTTTTTCCATCGTTAAAAAATTGATATTTGTAATGATCGAACGGCCGTGCCTACGCCCGTCTCAAAGGCTCAGTGTGTGCGAACTTTTCAATGAACTCGAGTTCGCGGTATTAGAATAATTTTGCAATTCATTAAAATATTGATTATGACTTTTGATGCCCACCAAAAATATTTAACAAATAATTTGAGGGTCTCCAATAAAAAAAGGAAAAGTCACTAATTCCTTACAATTGATGACTGGTTAATTCCTTACCCCAAAACAATTTTGCAAATCAATATCAAGGTACGATTTTGCAAGACAATTTTCCTCGACTTTGATGGAATAAATGATTAATATCTACATTATAAGAAATGAATATTTTCTCACATTTCTTCCATTTAATCTAAAAATACAATAGTATACTAAAAATTTAAATTTAATAAATAAACTTTATATAATTTAAATTTTTTTGGAGAAAATTTATTTTAGCTATTAATATCCGAAAATATTTTAGGCCAAATATAATTTTTGCTGCATCTTAAAATTAAAGAAATTATCTTTGTAATTTTAGATATTATTTTGTCTTATAATTTCTTTAACCAATTTAAAAAAATATTTTAAGCATAGTTTCTAATCAAATTCTAATCAGATTTCTAACCAGATTTTCAGCTAAATATTTTATGTAATTTGGTCTTAGTCACTTCTACAATAGAATATCTCTAAACTTCAGATTTTAACAGTAATCTAACTTACACTGTTTCACTTCATTCTGTTCATTGTAGCGTATTTCCTCCTAAAATTTGATTTTGCAACCGAAATCGTTGAAGATAAAAGTATTAAAAAAACTTTTTGTTCTCAAACCAAACAAGTTTTGAAAATGTAAGTATAGATAATACAGTAGAATTTGTTTTAAGTATAGAAGAAAATCCCATATGACTACCGCATATTTTCGATAAGCTATCATTATTCCATAAGATTATTAAGTAAAAGTATTTCTGATTCAAGAATTTTTTTATATATTTTACTTTGAATATCATTTAAATGTTGCAAATATAATATTTTATTTTGTATCAGTTAATAAGTGTGCAGCTGAAAAAAATCGCGAAGTCTGAATTTTATCCATTGTTTTGAAACAATGAATAATATTCAGCAAATATTTTTATATCCTTGACTTTGTAGTAAAAAATATTTCATTCTTTTTTTAAATTAAATTTGACCAAGTCATGAAGATTTAAATGCCATCATTTTAAGACAAGTTTATTTGAATCAGCCTTAAGGAAACTCCGGGCGGTCTCCTTCGAAACAATCAATGAAGAGGTCTAAAATCGCTATTTTTCATGGAATTAAGAGGCTCAAAATTTTATAACTCAGTTCCATTTTTTTCGTAAAAGAATGGAGCTGTTTATTTTTCAAAATTCAAATGTTAGTTTTTCAAGTGTTTGTTGAAACAAATGCATTTCGTTTGAATGAATTTCCTACATTTGGAGAAAACAGACTCTGCGTAAATTAACGAACGTCGAGTAAATAGGTTGCTGTGAGCATGAATCTGTCGCATGCAAATGAGTCATTAAATGAAGAGGGCTGTCCTCAAATTTTAAGGTAAAAAGACTTTCAGAGTCAAACTTTGCTGCCATTTCTACATTCTCAAAGCGCTTTTTTCTACTAATGAACTGAAATATATAGTGAAAAGTATTTGCTTCAGAAATAAGCCACTGAAATTTATGTCTTTAATACAAAGGAAGAAAACAAATAAGCTGTGAAATCTTTCCCTAATAACCGACTTGAAATTTTCACGTATAAGGGTTCCCAATAACTTTATAAAATTACTTAATAAATTTTCAATTATAATGTGAAAACCTTAATTTAACCAAATCTTATATTATTTATATAACGAATAATTTTTTAAAGTTTCCACGTTCGTTTGTACAAGAATGAATCTCTCAGCGTATGGTTAAAAATTTGAAGGATTTAATTCCAAATTAGATGCAGGTGCGCAATTTTGGTTATGTCCAATCAGTGACAGTAGACTATGAAATTAGCAACACAAAAAAGTCGAAAATAGAATACTCTTTTTTCACTGCTTCATCACCAAAATATATGTTTTTATTTAAATAAAATAGCACACAGAATATATTGTTCAAACTAAAAGGAAATTTCATATGCTTAAGAAATGAATATATTTTTATTGTTTGATAATGTCAAAGTTAAAAGTTATAATGAAAATATCATTTAAACATTAAAGGACAACTAAGTATGAATTTTTTGTTTTGAAATTTTTTAAGTAATTAAGTCAATTTTAGTGTAGAAAAAAACATAACTCTTACAAAAATTTAAGTACTTCTATAAAAATATTTATATAAAAATCAATTTTATTTAGAAATCAAACACAATTTTGTTCCAAATAATAATTTATAAAATTATGATGGAAAAAAAGGATAAATTTCAAAATTACTTAGCCTGAAATATTTAAAAAATTTTAAAAATGTATATTGGTATTTAGAGTCCCTTAATTTCTCAAAATTAGGAACAAGGATTGTTGATGGAATCATTTGAGTGCTAAATTGGATAATGAAAAAGAAAAAAAAATAGTATTCTTTCCCGGGAGGAAGGATTGATTCCTTTCGGTTGAACGAAATGCAAATTTACAATTTTAAGGGAAACAAACCTCCTTCCTCTTCCCAGAGAGATACATCCGTGATCGTAAGCTGATAGACTAATATAATTATCATCCTGATTTTGCAAAATTATTTTATTCTTCTTTAAAATCCCCCACAAACTCCACAACGAGTTTTCTGACGTCGAAAAAATAGTTCAGAGGATGGTTAAGTTTCGAGAATTCCCCCTCTATTTGTTTTAAACTTTCAGAAGCTCTCGAGCAAAATTAATTAATTAATTAATTATACACAAGCTAAGGCGGTGCAACAGAACCATGGCCATGTCGCTTGCAAACATGTAATTAAATAAAGGATGATTAATGTTTAAAACTAAAGTAACGCGTCCCCTCTAATTTGAAATTTAGAAATTTTTCCGTTTTTTGAAAGTTTATTCGAAAGAGAATGTTAAAGAGGAAATAATTGCACCTACATTTAACTATGCAATCTATGTCTAAAAGAATATGTGGAAAGTTTTGTTACTTAAACATATTTGTTTATATAAAAGGCTTTTATCTTCACTTGGACGAATTGATCGAAAGAGACATTACGGTGTTCAATCAAAAATTTGATCCTTATATTGCTATGATTTCCCGTTTCGGCACCCAAATTTGATGAGGAAACGTTTTTGCATGCGAGCCTGCTCACGGAATCCCCGCGGACGCGAAGGATGCAACTTGGGACGCATTGCAGCGGCTCTTCTCTGCTCTCATCGGCCTCTGGAACTGGATCCATCTTCATTCCTTAAAAAGCATGCAAAGAAGACTGAAAAAAATTAGCAATCGTCTTCGGGGATTAACACGAAGTACATCCGGGCATGCGGTAGG
Source organism: Argiope argentata (assembly GCA_026289955.1). Taxonomy (NCBI): domain Eukaryota; kingdom Metazoa; phylum Arthropoda; class Arachnida; order Araneae; family Araneidae; genus Argiope; species Argiope argentata. The sequence continues at coordinate 920,547 of JAOUZG010020860.1, forward strand.
GGCCGGCCCTCCCACAGTTGGAACGGCTCGCTCGCATCGGAGGGTCGATATCAATTAAAATATGATATAGGGCACAAAAATATTATAAAAAATTCAATTTACTTAAAACAGTTTTAAAATTTCATGTTTATAAGTTTTAGTCTTTACTATTTGATTGTTGATAACAGTCGGTTCATCAGTATTAATAAAAACAGACTGAAAGGTTAAATTATTATTTTATAAAACTTGGTCTCATAATAGGTTTTTTTAGTGAAATATTTTTAAGCTTTAAATTTCGATACTCATACAATTCACTTTTTACTATTATGCAGGCTTTGAGCAGCCCTTACCTTTGAACACCGCATCTCTCTCTGATATTTTTGTCAGAGCACGTAAAATTCAGTTTTAAATTAAAGTGGAAATGATGAAACTGCAATTAATATAAGGACCTCTTTACTCAATCCAAGCATGTCTTAAAATAAAATTGTGAAATGAAAGCATAGTAGTCCGACATTGAAGTTTTATGTTCACTACAGAAATTGAAATATTCTTTGAGGTATGTCATTTTTCCTAATTTATAATATCTCAAATAATTATTCAGTAAATATTTCTCCAGTTCAATTGAAAATTCAGTTTTTAATTATATTTTAAATATATATAAATGCTCTCGACAATAATATTTTATTTTTTCGGTTTATAAATATACTTATAAAATTATGAAGTTTAAATTTTAGACAGTCCTTTGATCTTATAGATTTATATTCTATAAAATATGCTTTACATCTAATTTTTTAAATAAATAAATAAACATTTCTATCTTCTGCAATCAAATCTGGCCAATTTATTAAGTTCTGAATATTGGAACATTAGGACAATCAACATTTTCATAATCTATTCCAATTACTCTTTAGAAACCTTTATTTGCTTCTTTGAGATCGCTGATAAAGTGATCTAAAATCGACAGTTTATATTGAATATTGATACTGAAATTTTCAAAGATAGATCAGCTTTAATGATTGGTTTATCAGTTGATTGGAGTACGACTTTTTTTTAATTTAAGGTCTTAGTGTCTCAAGAATATTTTGTTACATATAATTCACAGAGCAGATGGTATATGTAAAAGTTTAAAAGTTGTAATTCATCAGCATTTTTTGCCTCAATTTACTAAAAAACTTAATTATATATTTCACTTAGAACATTTGTTAAGGTTCGTCTTAGTTTCCTTAAACTAAAATAATATTCCAAGTATTTTACAATTTCATTGATTTGATTATTCTTCACTTAACAGCACATATTAGTAACATTGCCTAGTTTCAAAAAGTTAAAATTTGATCATCAGCTATTATACAAAGAATAAACAAAATAATGTTAATAAAAATATGCTTATCAAATGAAAAAATCGTCTGCTTTTAATAATCAATATAAATAAAAATGATATACTTTAAGGGTCGAGAATGTGCACATCGTAGTCTTTTTTTAAAACTTTTAATTAAAATTTTAAAAATTAAATGAAATGTTGACGTTATAACTTCTGAAAATATTGCCGCACAAATTTGGTTTTTTGTTAAGTTAAAGCTCAAAAAATTATCTTTTCACTGATACTGGTATTTTGATCTATAAATTAAATTTCTATTTTAATGAATTTTTAAAAATGTAATTTAATTGTATTATTTGACAATTTATTTCGTATAAAATAATTTTTTTATCTGCACGAGCATCTAAAAAAATCAGCTTTTGTTACCATCACATTTACAGAAGGTCTGATTTTAAAAAAAAGTTAATTACTCCTGCAAAAAAAAACCCCCTAGAAAATAAAACAATTTTGTGCACGTGATTATTTGAAATTAAATAAATAGGAAATGTGATATTTTCTAAAACAATAAATGCGATACAAAGTTTTTTATAATCGTTTGCAATTAAAAAATTAATAATTCAATAAAACAATTAAAATAAATAGCGAAATAAAAATATAACAAATATAATATAACGAATAAAAATATGACACATATAAATATAACAAAAAGCAATTTGTCAATTGCTTTTTGCAATGTCAAAATGATGAGTTATGAATTATTATCTTTTCTTTTAGAGATAAATAAAATTAAAATCATATATATGTAAATGAAACTTGTAAGTGAAATACTATTTGGAAAATATTTTCAGTAACGGTTTTGTATTTGAAAAACAGCTTACCGTGCATCAGAAGTTTCGTCAAAAAATTGTTTTCTCTCATTATGGATAAAAATTTTGTAATTTTCAGCATCCGTTTTCTATTTTCATAATTTGAATTATTTATTAATTTTAAAGAATATTATTTCAATTCTCTGAATATATTTTCTTCGCTAATACCAATAATTCATTATTTTTTAAGATCAAATTTAGATTTGTCTATCTTCCTGTTTACACGTGTGCTCCTTTTTATTTCAATGTGGAAAATTCTTTATATTAAACTAATTAATGTTATTGGGTTGCACACAAAATTATGTGTCCTCCATTCTAAGCGCATTTAATACTATATTTTTAAAAAGAAGTAAAAAAAAGGCACAGTTGCAAAAAATTATATTTTTCAAAGACTTTACTTGAAATAGATTTTATTAAAAAATTTAATCCATAACAGCCTATCTCAATTACGTTTTAACTTGGTTCAGAAAGCCAGAGGTGATTATTCTTATTGATGCAAAATGAAAATATAAAATTGGTTACTAGATTTATTCAAAGACTTACTTGCTCCACCCACACATTTGTCGTCATTACTTGATGTTTCAAGTTCTGAAATATAAAAAAAAAATCTTATTTATCTTGAATTAATAAAAGATGAGTTATTTTAAAGAAGCATTTCTACATAACGTTTGCAATCACTAACAATTGATTGTCTTTTCTGATCAAGTCTCAGTTCTCAGATAATTTGCGTTATGTAGAATTTTTTTTCTGTGGAAGATAGTGCATATCTCTTATGGGTTATCGAGTACAGAATATCTTGTGTCATTTAGATAAAGTAATAACCTTTTGTTGTTGGGTCGAATCAGAGATTCTTTTTTGGTATGGTGAAATCGATTTCTGATCTTCTCATTGGCTTCTGAATTTTGTAGAGGGTCCAATTAGAAGACAGGTTCCCTATTGGAAGAAATTTACCAATACTGTCCCTTGTGCTTTTCTGATCCTTTGAATTTTGCTTCTTAATTATTAGCAGTTTTCTACCTCTTAACTCTGAAATACATTCTACGTTTAATAAAGAGTATTCTTTTTAATTGAATAATTCCTCCTTTAATCGGTTTTCTACTATTACTCTTAACTGTTAATTAAGCAACGTCCAAAGGGCAACCTTGACTTGAAGTTGTTGTTTTAATATTGTTTGTATCCCATTCTAAATGAAATATGTTTTCAAAGGTGAAAAAAACACAAACCATATAAATGAATATTGAAAACGCCCTTTTCATGCGATAGATGCCATCTGTATCAGAAAACTACTCGTCAGCAGGCCATTGATACGATGCCCCCCCCCGAATAATTGCAAACGTCATTTCGAAGCGGTATTTAAACTCTGAGGGTGAAAGAATGTCTTTTCGCAGACATTCAAACGCACTTCGTGCATGACATCCGGATGAATGTGAATTGAATCGATTCGCATAGATTGTGCAGCTTAATTTCTCATCTGTTTAGTGAATTTTGGATACCACAAAAATTATCTCAATTAAAATAATAATAATAAATAATGTATTATTTGATAAAAATTTATCAAAAATAATCGCATTTTTATATTTTCTAAGAAAAGTTGAGTCTCTTCTTATTCAAACTGAAAAATTCGTTATTTAGAGAAAGAAATGTTTTAGGTTTACTTCACTTTCCTTTATGTAAATAACAAAGTCATAAGATCAGTACTGTGCCAAACCATTTGGCACACGTAATAACGAAGCTGTTTTGTAATTTACTCTATTATGCAGAGAATCTTTAGGGTAGCATCAAGTTTTTGAAAAGTGCATTAGGTAATCGGATGAATATTTTCTTCCAATCTTCACTCCAATCGTGAGGATGTAAATCCTTCTCCATAGAGTTTCCCTCTCCAAATACCAAAGTCAGTCTTTATTTATCTATTTTTTTTTTAAAAAAAATATCTAACTTTTTCAATAATTTTTAATTATCGGCTTAAGGATTTTTTGATTTGTAAACAACATATATATAGAATTTATAACAACTTAATATGAAAGTGGTAAGAGATAATTAATTTGGCAAAATCATTAATAAAAGGATTCAAGTATTCTCTTTACAAATTTTTTGATGTCATTTCTTTTTGTCGGACTCGTTAGTCTGTTCGACGAGTGATTAGAAATCCCGGGTCATGTTCAACACACCGATTCGGAAGTGTGATTAAATGCCAAAAATACGAGTAGTTTTCTGAAATTAAAGTGATACGGATCCTAATTTGCATGAGTTCGAAAGCCCTCAATTAAATCAAAGCACAGGATTAAATGAGTCTTGATATAGTTTTTTAAAAAATCTCCCTATCTGATCTCGCTTAAACCGTGTGATGGTTGCCCATTTTTAGAAGCATAAAAAGAGGTGATTATTTTCTACGATTAAATAAAATCTTTAAATCCAACTTGCCTTTTGCCCTTACCCTTTCCAAAATCATTCGCATCATTTTGCATATCTCTGGAATATAAAATTTTTACTGCATGACATGGATATTACTATTTCAAAAATGGAATAATTGTTACTATTTCTGGAACTGAATAAGAGAATGAAACTCGTGCCTATTTTTTAAAAATAATTTTGGAATAAGATTTACCCTTACTTTTTAACCCTACAGATACCGGAACCATTATTCACAAACCAGAACACTTGTCATAATAGTCATAAACAACAAAATGATTTTCCAGTGAATATATGTTTCTGGCAGCATAGCTTGATTTAAAGTTTATTCCATTATGATGCCATTCTAAAGTTATGAAGAAAAAAAAATCTATTATTCTGGAAGTGCTGCTTTCTCCTCTAGTATATGTACTAAGCATATGAAGAAATGAAATTTTTAAGCACAATTTTATATAGCATACTTAAAGGTGCATTTTCCCCATTTTTTTCAGTTTTTTAGTGTTTTATTTACGGCTCTTTGTAATAAGTTCTACGAATTCCTAAAATATGTTTTCAAATTCAAAACCAGGTAGAAAAATATAAAAGAAATTATTCTGTTAATTTACTATTAATATTAGGAAATTTTTATCTGTTTTGATAAGTTTGAAGGCAAAATAAATTTTTTAAAAACTAGTTCAATAGTTGAAAATAAGAGTAATCGTCATTTAAAACTTAATTATATGTGATAAAATTCTAAGAATGCACACATATCATATAAATATTCTTCGAATGGTGCATTTTAGAATTGAAATTAAAAATTAGAAACCGAAACCTTTTATTCCTAGAATATTTTAAATTTCTATTAAAATCAAATATGCGAATAAACTTACAGTGTATAGAAATTATAGCATTAAAAGTCTTTTAAGATCATTTTTGCATGGCCTTAGGAGTAGTTCTTTTTATGTTCTATCAAATATTTATTGTTTGAAGGAGTTACTGTCGCAAAGACGGAGATACATTAACATTAGAGGTAAAGAAAAGTTTTCACAACACGTAGAGTTATCGGAGGTTGTAAAACATGTGATATTTCTCCAAATATTAACTAAAATGCCTTAAAACGCATTCATGTATATTCCTGGAAGAGGCATATTTCTGTTTATATATTAAAAGATTCTCTTTAGAAGTAAACGTCACGCACGCACGCACACACACACAGAGAGAGAGAGAGAGAGAGAGTTTGATGACGCATGGTCGGCATGAAATTTAAGGCGGAAAATTTAAAAAAAATCATTAATATAGCATAAATTGTGCTGAATGTTTTTTTTTCTATTATCGAATAAATTGTACAATTAATTTATAAATGGCAGCTAAAAATTGGATACTTAATTTTTAATACGACGTGTGAGAAAATGTGCAACGGCTTTTTTGGCTCCGCAAAACCAAATTCACCAAATCAACCAAATAAAATCAAAGTATTATTGAAAGGAAATTAAGATATTGTTATGGATGAAATTTTCTAAATATCAAGATCTGCATCTTAGGAGTCTCGATAATTTCAAATTTCCCTAAATTGATTAACTAAAAATATCCAAAAATAAGAACTGCCAGTGTTATCTTGGAAGAAGAAAGCATAACCTTTAGCAAATATTGTAAAACTGGAATCGCCTCCAGGTTCTGGAATCATCAGTGATTGAAGCTTAAAGTAGAGGTGGCGATCGTTTGAGCCACTTTTGTTCAAGTGCAGCTGTGTCTCCGAAAGTCTAATAAGTATAAGCATCTGAGGATTAGAGAGCACATATGTTGCAGTAAGGAACACATTTGAATCGTTCAAGAACGTGGATGACGCTTAAACAATTGGTTTTATTAATACTCGATTTAGTTTATTTATAAGTGTTAATTTGCTCTGCAGACGCTTAAGTAAAGCGGCTTTTGTATCATAATTTCTTGCCACAGGAATAAGTCTCTCTGCACATACTTAATGCTTATGTTTACTAATACCTCATTTAATGCGATTGGAAATAGAATCAATAGTTCATCAAATTTAGTACTTCTTAGTAAACTAATATAAGAAATTTGTCATTGGCATCCATTACATGTTTGATTATGTAGACGAATATGTCATTTGATGCGAAATTTGATTGTTTAAACTGATTTTATTGTGTATTTCATGAGCTGAAAATATATCGTTCCTTTTTCCCCTTCAACATTTCTTGTTGATGAGGTAGATTCCTAAAGATTATATTGACATCAGCTCTTTAAAAAAATTAATTTGCGTTCAATTGAATCCTTTAGAGACCTCATTATTGTAAATAAAATTTACTCCTAAAAATTTTCCAAATGTTCTCAATCAAAAACGAATCCGCTGAATCCTATTTCTTCAATCATGTATAGGATTTGAATATTAATAAAGAAATAAATTTAAAAAATTCCTATATCTAAAAGGGCTGCAGATGATAGTAGTTGAAGCTGGAGATCGTCAGCTCTTTGGAAACTTTCTTTCACCTCATCCACACATCCATTACCCTCGCAATGGATCGCAATCACGGAGATATCTACCTTAGGAGGGATATAAATAAAATGCTAAATGAGATTTCAACATATATTACAGAAAGATTTTTTATCACGTACTTCAAAGATTGAATGTATAAAATATCATATTTAATGAAAAGTGAAAATTTTTATTCTCATTTTTATAATGAGAAATAAAAAAGGATTTTACTTCAACCTTCTTAGTTTTCTAAGTCCTCCCAGATTATTATTATTTTTTAAAAAAATTTCAATTGTTGAAGATTGTACTATTGAATTTACTGTGATTCGCCGATGATTGATTGGAGGAGACGTCGTTTGAAGGTGCACTCAAACCAGTCTCCTTCGGTGGAATAATTGTGTTATTCATAGGCATCTCACGTAATGAGCTTGGAATGTTGAATTGCTTGAATTTAAGAGAAAGTACAATCACCACATTGCCTTCTCGTCTTCAATTTACGTTTACTGAAATGCTTCCGATTCCTTTTCTTCTGAATGAAATGCAGCTTAGAAGTTTTCAACAAATAGGTGATAATTATAAGTCATTTAGAAAATAGCGATATTCGATTGAAAATAGATTTTAAGAAGAAGGCCGTTTGCCTATAGGTCTTCCATACCATAAAAATCAATTACGAGGTTATGTGCTAGAGAAATCGGGGTGAATAGCAAAAGTGGAATGGTTTTTTTATACCCAATTTGTCTTTTCTAATTTACAGCGGAAGACAAGAAGAAAAAAAGAATTTATTTTAATTGTTATCAGAAGCTAATGTCTTCAGTTAATTAAAAGAAGGAAAATATTGAAGCTACTCGATGCATAAAAATTCAGAGAGTTCATAGAAGCTGCCAGGAACTTCCGAAGTCGCAAAAGAATGAAGAGAGAGAGAGAGAGAAGAACGGAAGCAGGAAGTCGAGAAATGAGTTCATCTGAAAGGAAAAGAAATGTAAACAAAGACCACCAGGTGAAAATGTATAGGAATAATAAAAAAGAAAAGAAATCCCAATGTATAATAAAAAAAGCAGCCGAGAGTCGATGGTAAATTGTGTTTTATGAGTCCCAGAAGGAAGGAAGTATTCGGAGGAGAAAAGGTAGCAATTACCTAAAATAAGTTTTTTGGTGAATTTGGAGTTATTTTTTCGACCCGCATTAAATATTTATCATATTTGTGATGCGTTGCTACCAAACTTTCTGCATTCACTTTTATGTTATAAAATATCGGCCTACGAAGGAAAAAGAATAACAAATGAAGGTAGCCTACATGACGGTGGCCAAGGTATATGGCAAGAAGTGCTAATTTTACCCATTCAGATTATGAGTGCTTTCTCCTGTTTCGCTCGAAACATGGGGTAATAAACGAGTGTTGTAAGAAATTTTGAGGAATATTTCTTTCCCATACACACAATGATGGACGCTTTCTCTTCAAATTCATATTGCGATAAAAACAAGCAGGTGTACATTTTGGCCTTTACCCTTTCATCCGAAGTTAGACAGGGATTTCAAGATCGCATAGTCAATTTTATTTATACAAATTACTGAGCTTTGCATTTTGTAATTTTTTAAAGAAGAATTGACGAATTTTCTATAGGAGATGAGGGCAGAAAGTAAACTTTTCCAATATTTAAAGTCCAAATTTGCCCAGAAAATTTACTGTGCTTTTGCAGACCTTATCGTTAGGAATATGATGAAATTCAGAATTTTATTCTTGTGAAAACCAGTAACTTCAATCCCAATTCAAATGAAGAAACGTCAAATACTTATATATATATATATATATATATATATATATATATATATATATATATATATAAATTTTCACCATCTGTAAATTCGACATATTTTCGGCATTATGTCTGTCTTTGATAAAGAAACACTTTGAACTAGGCGGATAAAATTTGGTTTACGATCTTCTCATGAATGCTGTAGATTTCTGTCAAATTTTGTAGAAATTCTATTCTGAGAAGTCTGTCCGGCTGTTTGAATGAAAGTGAACATGATTACTACAAACGAAGAGCGTTAGATAAATACAATTCAGTGCAAAGATTTTAGTTCTATAGCATATACTCTTATCAAATTTTAAGCCCTATCCTGCAGGTCTGCCGACATCTGTCGGTCAGTATTTGCAAAAAAAAAAAAAAAAAAAAAAAAAGCGAAGATTCGAAAATTCATCCTTTTAAATGCATTCCGATAGGGCGCGTGATTTTGTGGCCGCAGTCGCAGTCGTTTCGCCATCGTTGCTGGAGTCGGTCGGGAGAGGGCCCTCTCTCGTCGCTGTCGTGTGTCGTCGCTCTCTACTGAGTCAGAAATTTTTTTCATCTTGCTGCAATGATGCTCGAACACCAAACACAAACTGTCAAAATGCAAGAGAATCCAGCACAGATATCTTATTCTTATAGAAGTGGGTAAGAGCCTATTCCAAAAAAGTGGGCTCTCTGTATTTAAATAATACTGCTGTTCGGCTGTTCCTTAAATAGAAGCAAACGTTTTTGTGGCAGGAGGGTGAATTTTTATAGGAAGAAAAAGTACGTGAATCAGGAGGATAAAGCACACTAAAAAAATACTATGTATTGATTTTATGTAATTACATAAATAATAAAATTTCAAGGTTTTTTTTTCTTTACGAACCTTCCCTCTCAGTTGGAACGTGAGCATTTAATTTTCTAATATCAAAAACAACTATTCACATTTCATTGAGTACGAAAATTGAAGTCAAATTTTTTTTTCTTTTTGTAAAATTCACGAGAATATCAAGAGTAAAAATATTTCTAGCTGTCGGCGGAAGGCTTGGATGAGAGTGAAGAAGAGTAAAACGAAAGAAAACGAAACGTAAAATTGTAAAACAAACCGTCGTGGAAATAAGAATATAATGAAAGTGAAACAGAAGATTTTTTTTGGGGGGGGGAGGAGTGGAAGTAATAAAAGAAGTCTTTTTATCTAATAATAAAGCGGGGTTCAATTTTATTTTATCAGTAAACTGAAGGAACGTAAGGGAAATGAATAAAAAATCTTAGTATAAAAATATTCGGAAGGACATATAATTTTTAAACCACATTAAATATAAGGAATGTAGACTAAAAACCTCAGTACTTCCTTTTGTTGCATAACAATATGATTACAGTTGTGATATATACCTACTGTAACATGTAAGTGCTGTATGGGCTATCGTATCTACAATACTAATCTAATATAGTACTGTAAATTTTTACTGCCGTACTACAATATTATCACAGCATGGCATACGGGGAATCTCGATATTATTTTGATCTTGAAAACAGTTTAGCAAGTTGGAATAAAGGAAAATGTAAAAAAATAATTTGGGTGTAAAGTGTCATCGAGTCACAATTCAAAGAAGCAGTAATTTATTCTGTTTTATAGTTATATTAGAATCTCGTTTGAAAACAACACTATGGTTATTTGGGGGCATCATTTTGAACCAAAGTCAGATGATGAGGACAACACCTGATGTAATAGTTTCATCATAGACCAATGAAAGGACGTTTGACCCACGACAATAGATTCAGTGTGTATCAAGTTGATTACATGCTTCATAGATCTTTTCTAGATTCGGGTTTTGAATTTAGAATCCAAAGGTTTTCGGATTCGAGATCTTACCAACATGACATTTATTCTCCCCTTTTATTTTGAGTGTAGAAAGATTGCACTGAAATATTTTGTAGGTTATAGAAGTCCGAAAAAAATACTGAGAACAATGTCTGTCTATATACTCTTTAACTAAACAATTTAAACAACTAAGGAGATGACATTTCGTATCTTCAACGTATATTTCTATTAAGTGTTGGTCTTATTGTTCAAACATAGTGAGTTAGATTGATGGAATTTGGTGTACGATGATATGCATGGCTAGATTCACCTGTAAGTTCTCAGTGGGTTTATTATCTGCCTCAGGAGGATGTTTTCAATTTCGTATCATAAACTCGGGGGGGGGGCAGAGGACAAGGATGCGTATGGTATCCACATAGGAGAACCATTACGCAATCCAGTTCTTTAGTTTTATGCACAGGGTGTCTGGATTCAACTGAAGTAAGATACTTTATATTCAGCGACGCTTCAGTTTTCGGTGCTCTCTGTCTCGTTCATTTCAATCTGAGTCCTCTGCGTAAGTGCTGAGAAGACGCAAGAAACGACACGAAAGGAGCTGCGGGATGTCTCGGCTGCCGCGGTCATCGTCTCTCTTTTCGTTTCTTACTTGCGCCAATCCATCCCTGCAAGATTAAATGATTGCTCTGGATTAATGCTCCAGTATTGAAAATTCCTTTAAAATATCCTCACTTCTGTAGAAGTTAGAATGCAGATGAATCGAATACCCTGCATTTATGACTACAAAACAGAAAGCGGGTCTCCTGTGCGGTTATTGTCAGTATCCTTGTTTTCCAACTTTGTATCAGGAATTCAGAATCCCTCTACATGCATACGAACCAGTTGCAAATATGTGAATATTTTATTAATGCATTAAAAACCTTAATTTTTCCAAAACGAAGTTTTCTATGAAAGCAAGCTCTTGCGGAGAACATTATTAAAACTATTAAATATTTATGGATTCAGTAAATCCACTTAACCGCAAGAAAGGGTCGTTTCTTTTCTTCTCCATGTATTAAAAGTCAACAAATCACTCTAGTTTTAAAATCAAACAAGAGAGTAGTTTTAAAATTCCCGTTAATCCCCTCCCCCCCCCCAGATAAATGTATCCTTTATTCAAGATTTAGAACGAAGCTCCAATCCCCCCGGTCCCGAACCCTACTGTGGTGCTTTAAATCCGACGTAAAAATGAAAAATATCGTTTGCGTGAAATATTTATTTCGGTGGTTTCGCATTCTTCGTTCCCTCAGCTTTCCGACAGAGGCGCAATAAAACTGATTTACACCGGGGCGCGTCCGCCATTCCGACGGAGGGTTCCGAATCCCAGATCAAAGGAGAGCGCCGCATCGGATACGAGGCAGGAATGCCATTGGACGGGTTTTTGACTCAGACATAATTATGGCTTCGAAAATGCCTCCGAGAAAATATTTCCCTTGAATTGTTTTCTGTAATTATATTTTAAGCCAGATCAGAACACAGATTGTCGTCTGAAACAATTGAATAATTTGAAAGGCTTCGGAAATAAATTTACAGACGGTGTCTATTGGAAGCAAATGACTTTCTTTTTTTTTCTCGGCAGCTGAGCTGGTACCCTGAGATGGACCACATTCGACTTACAACAGGATAAGCGAATTTCAAAAAGATGCATATGGTGCGCAATATTTAGACGACAATGCATCTTTACGTTCAAATATTAAAATCATTATTCAAAAATTAAAGTATTATTGATTGCTCATTTTATGACGTTGGAGTATTTATTATTCAGTCTCCTCCATATGTGGATTCGGGTTTATTGTCTCACTATATTCTGTAATTGTAATTAAGTGATTTTCTATATAATAAAAAATTATCAAATAAAGTGTGTAGTTATTTTTCCAAGAGTATTTATTATTTTTTCATTTATATGAGTAATGGTATCTTAATTGAATTTAAATCGTAATAAATTTCCTATTTTTTAAATCGCTAATTATCTCAGGTTATTTAATTTTAAAATTTTCTCTTAATTCCTGATTGAAATCCCACTTTTTTATTAAATTATTTATGGCACTCATTCTAAAAAATTGCCTGTAATTTAGTTCTCACAATATATGCGAAGTGATGAAAAACTCTGAACTCTACTTTCCCTTTTCGAAATTGACGTGTGTCAAAGAAATTTCTGTCAGAATCTCGAAGTAAAAACATTAAGGGCAGAATTTCTAACTCTTGCGTCTCGATGTAGACAGATGCACTTCAAGTTTCTCCTTGTGAACAAATCGCACCCACCGGTGGAAAAATTAATTTGAAGTTCAAATTTGTTGACTTTTCAGCCACGCATTAGCAGAGTTCCGTAACGTGCATACACATCCGAGGCATCCTTACAAAGGGAAAAGAAAAAAAATTGATTCGTGAAATTTCAATGCGAGATTAAACGGGAGAAATTAAATTGACCAATTGGTGAAAAAAAGTTTATAAAGCGTCCGTTATTTTATTGTTTCTTTTGCGAGTCTTGAAATGCATAATTAATCGTTCCCTTTCCAGAGCTTCTGAATTGAAAAAGAGTCTTGAATTTATGTCCGTATTTGTTACACGAGGTTCGCGCTCATGAAACAAATACGAACATATTGCTCGAAGGGACTCCATTTTCTTGAATACGACGATCCATGTTTTACTTTATTTTACTGGCAAGAATGTCGAGTATGATATAAAAATTCTTTCCCTCGCTAAGAGACACCTGTTTGACCATTATGACAGCTGGTCGGCTGTGGGCTGAACTGTATGGCTCTCTTTCTTTGTAATTGCTCCAGACGGGGGATTCTCCCCTTTAATGGGATCATTTGGACTTTTATTCGAGGTCAGATAATGAGCCACACGTGCGTTTTCCGCCCTTCGAAATAAATAAATCGTATCTTACAAGAGGAAGAAAGCCTTAAAATGTAAATCTTTCTTTGTTGTGGAGGGTCAGCTACGAGGGTGGATCATTAACGAGCACTCCCACAGTGCACTGGGGTTGTTCTGAATAATTATTGAATGACCGGCATCTCAAATGCATCAATGCGAAAATGAGAGGCGGAGTTTCGACAGAAGATAAAGGCTTTTGAAGAAAGAAATGGGAGTTCGAGAGTCCTTGATAGGCTTTTGATTTCGTCTTGGGAAGATCGTCATTTGAAGAAGTGAGAGAAGCTTCATGTGAGCCGAGCTTCTGATGAAGATTCATCCGATGACTATCGGTGGATCCCTTGAGCTACCTCTGCAGTAGCCTGATGCTCTAACAGCCTGTTAGCTTTTCTGGCGAGGTTATTTGGCCGAAATTATTCAAGGAACTATTCATCTATAACTGTAAACTGAGATGTAAATATTATCAATCATATTTACCTAAATGAGAAAGAGTTTTTTTTTTCGTACATAAGGCTGTAATTAAAGAATGTGCCTTTAAACGCTCCCTCTTATTTGATCGGACAGGACCAAGTCATTACAATAGTTACTGGAGCTCTTCGCTTTCACTGAATGAGTCGATACAGATTTGATATATTGATGTCGATCCAAGTTTAGCTTTATTTTACTGCCAAGAATGTCGAGTATAGTTACTGGAGCTCTTCGTCTCCACAGAATGAGTCGATGCAGTTCTGATGTATTGATGTCGAGGCAACTTTTGCTTTATTTTTTTAAATTAGTCTAGTTTCTCAGCTCTTTACCGTGTGACAAAGGACAACGAGGGAAGGACTAGGCATAACATTTCATCTGTGTCCTGTCATTCTAATAATAAATTCCTATTGAAATAGACCATTTTCCTGTAAACTCCGAATGTCGAATTTCATGCATCCTTTTTCCATCCATGGCCTTTTTCTTGCAGACATTTTTCCAAGATGGCGCGATTTAAAAAAATCAGATTGACAGATTCAGACGGATGCGAATGAGGAGTGGAGAATCATAGAACAGTATCTCTTATGTAAGAAAACCAAAATCTTTAATAACGATAATAATAAGATAAACAATTCATAGCATTTATATCATGTATGTCAGGTAGGCCGAGAGACGATACGATTCGTTTTACATACACGCAAAGAACATTTATTAGCATTAAGATACACAGGCACGAACGAGCATAACAACAACTACTACGAACAAGTACAACACGAAAAACTACGTCACACAGGTTCTCTCATCTGGCTGTTGCCAGATACATAACAGTTTACTTAATTTCTTTCAAGAATTTTATCATTTCTCTTCGAGTACGCTTTCTCTAAAGAAATGACATGTGTGGAACTAAAACTTATGAACCGCATTAAATATGACTTCTCTCCCTCGGTTTTCTGGCATCAAAGCGCAAATGGAGCTATCCAGTGGCTGTGAATGTAATAAATCCACGCAAATAATCAGATGATTCTCCTCGTTCCGAAATTCTTCCAATTCCCTTTGTCATAAGACGGTGGGACTAAGGGCACTTGCTATCTCCTTAGGATTTGCATATTTGTTTCATTCAGAATTTCGTTCCGTATATTATGTGGGAAAGAAATTTCAATTTTCTACGGGCATAAAAACAGTAGTGATACTTTCGATAGAACGTTAAAGTGAAAAATGTCCCCTGCGTGAAACGTTCAGAATGGTGGTTTTGGATTCTTCGTTCGCCTTCGGGCAGAACTGCAATGAAACTGATTCGGGCTGAATGACGTCGGTGAATTCGTTGCGGGGACGACTGTGGAACTCGAGGAAAGAAAGAGTGCAGTGCGAAAGAAAACAATCTTGTACGGATGCCATTTTGCTCATTGAAGGGGGGTTTGATTTAGGAATAATTATCTCTCATCAAATTAATTCTAGAAAAGGTTGCAGAAAAATGAGACATCCGAGTCATCTGTGGAAATTATTTTAAATTTTAGTTTGCAAAACTATTTCAAATAATCCTTTTAAAATTAGTTATACTTTTATTTAACTAAAAAAATGAAAGATGGCATTTTGCATTCGGTTTTTATGTCACTTTCTGTTCTTAAATGCCATTGCTTTTTTTTAAACGCATCTGCACTTTCAATAATATGCTTCATTTTTTTTATAATTACGCGGTATTTTTGTCTCGAAGAAAAATAAAACCGCAGAATTAAACTTATGTTTTTACTTCGTTTTCATAGCTTTATTTTATGTTATTTTGATTTTTATCGACGTGCCATGTGCAATGCAGTCTGCTGATTTGTAATGGTACCGAAGAAATTTTTCCTTCAAAATTTGTTCCTTTAAAATAGGGAAGACCAGTATTTGTTGTATTTTTTAGATATGTGATGCCTTGATTTTTTATTCCTTGGAAGTTTATCATCTATGGATTAGCAAATCATTGATAATACTCCTCAAAAACTCTCAGCAATATCGACTTTGATACTAGAAACATTCTTTGAAGACTTGCCGCTTGTTATGTGATAGGTTATTGAAGTAAAAATAGCAATATTTAAATTACTTTCTATTAACGCCTTTTTTTATTAATGAAGACATTTGGGGATTATTATGTTTAATGGCAATTAATTACATCAAGTAGTTTACAATAAAATAACTACACAATTATTTAACCAGTAGGCCTAAAAATCGATCGGCTTTAGAACTGCAAGCAAATGATGAATTCCTTCGTATCCCACACATTTTGTAAGTGTGCAAATGAAGCATCGAATCCATCCTCCATCGGAATTGTGTCAGGCGATGCCGTTTTCATGGTTCGTAGCCTGATTCATCCCAAAAATTGCCCAGCAAACAGCTTTGTTGTTCACTAAATCTGTACTCGGCTGGGTACTGTTTTTTGACGGCTGTTTAATGTTACGTGAGGTGTCCCAAAATGACCCGGCGTAACTTTGTAACTGAATGCTACTGTAACACACCATAATAGAAAACCCGAGCCGGCTCGCCGAACACTGGAGGAAAGCGTCATACTTTTTGCAAAGTCCGTACATTAACAAGGATTATCTTCGGTTTATTCCCCTTCTTTAAACCTTTCTGTTTTCTTTCCCTTCTTTTTCCTGTTAATTAGGCTTTTATTTTGTTTTCCACGCCTTCTTTATAAAAAGGATGAGTTAGATTTTTAAAAATCTTATTTATTATTATTATTATTATTATTATTATCCCTGCTTTGAAAGTAAGTCCTTTAAGATAACTGTCATTTTTGAGGGTACTTAATACTATTTAAAGCAGAAAGTCTGATTACACCATTCAAACGTAAGCATTCAAGATAAATTTCGCAAGTTGTATCATGTTATAGCTTGCCCCATCGCAAAGTTTGGGAGATTTGTGTTGATTTATAAAAGATATTCAGCTTAATCGATTAATAAACGAATTAAAATGGCTTTTTTCAAAAAAGTGCTATACAGACAAAGTAAAGAAATTGAAACATCTTTAAAAAAGCAATTAATTTATCATAAATCAAAAGCTACGACATACTTTTTAAAAAGTTGCCAGGAAAAGCGAAACGCTTGCGCATAATTTCTCACGCCCCCATTTTGCTAAGCTCACTTGATATGGCGCGTCTTAGTATTGTAAGGAAGTCGCCACTTTGTCTCCTGCTGGAAGAGACACATGATCGAACAATGATACTCCTATCCAGCGGTGAGGCTATTCATCCTTAGTTGCCCATTGTGTTTCTCCCGTTCTTAGAATTTGAGAAAGACAGATAAGGCATCATACATGTTTTCGGCTCATTAAAGCAGTAAACCATGCCGAAATACCAGACGGGACTATTTCGTCTATGGGCCACTCAGCTGGGAAGGGTTCCGATAACGAACAGTAGATGCTGTTTACGACCCGTTGAAGAAATTAGTGTTTCCTGGAACCCTTTGAAGGAAGAACGCAGGTGTGAACAGAGGGTGTTGTGACGGTTCTGATAAAGGGAGGATGTCTCAGAAATCTTCCCACGACATGGTGGCGCGCCAGTGGGAGTAGAATGATTAGACTACCGGCATCTCCAGCGCGCCAATATAAGCCTGAGAGGTGGAGCTTCGCTACCGTGAAAAAAGGATTCGAGAAGGAGAGCAGAGGAGAAGAGGAAACAAGCTGATCCGGTGGACGAGACGAGCTGCGAGGAGTGCTGAGGTTGAAGAGATACCACGTGATCTCGAGTTGGTTGGAAAGATCTACCGGAAGTAATCCGTAGATCTCTGGAGCTACAGGCAGTAGCCGAATACGCGGACAGCTTGGGAATCACCGGCATAGTTGCCGAAAGGACAATCCAGTTGTAAATATTTCCTGTATCTAACCTAGATGACGTGTTTTTTTGTGTAAAGCTGTAAATAAACCCTTTGTGTATAACACGCTACCATTTTATTTGACCGACCAAGGTCAAGTCTTTACAGTACTTATGCATAGCAAAAATTCTGACTAAAAATATTTAGAAGCCCATGAGCAAGGATCATTTGATTGTTTATCTTTACTGCAACTAGTCCTACTCGCCTATTAACAAAAGTAGTTGTTTAAATTTCTGTTTATTTTTATGCACTATTTTCGAATAGGACATAATTTTGCAGCAATAGATTTGTTAGAGATTATCTTCAGCTTGAACCTTAATTGAGAAGGAGTGCGAATAGTTCAATTAATGTTACTTTAAATTTTAATATATTTTCAATAGATGCGATTGTTTATTTTCATTTATTACTTTTATTTGATGCGTTATTGCTTAGATGTGATCATTGTAAGTGATAATCCCTACTCGCTTTCATCAACTAATCAGCATATTTGGCATCACTTTTTGTAACTCACATATTGTGTATTTCTTTACATATTTCTCGTAATGTACATACTTCACTTTATTCTCCCCATTTTCACACTTCCCGTAATTCGCTTTTCAACGGCTCGCTCACATTCCTCCAGGGAATATTTCGCAGCTACGGTGTTTCAGGAACTGATTTGAAGTATCCACGTTATAAATCTTTACTTATAATAAAGCACAGTGTACGTGCGTGCGTGTGTGTGTGTTCGCGCTCTACAGGTCAGACCTTTCGACCTTCAACTACCAAATTTGGTACGTGTATACCTTGGGGGCCGGTAATGTGCACATGGCAGCAATTTTTTTGAATTTTTAATTAAAATTTTATTTAATTAAAAAATAAGCGAAATTTTTACGTTTTTTCACTATAACTTCCGAAAATATTACAGCACAAAAATGATTTTTGCATCAAGTTAAAGCTAAAAACATTAGCTTTTCAATGATACTGATGTTTTGACCTATAAATCAAAATTCTAATTTTAATGAATTTTTAAATATTTCATTTAATCGTATTTTTCAACAATTTATTTCGCATAAAATAAAAATAAGATTTTATCTTCAAAAAAATTAGCTTTTAATAATATGTTTCCATCACATTTTCAGAAGTTCTGATTAAAAAAGTTAATTACTACCAAAAATGAAGCAGAAAAATATTATTTTCGTCACTTGATTATATGAAATGAAATAAATAGGAAACGTGATATTTTTGAAACAATAAATGCAAGAGAAAAATCTTTCTTGGTCGTTTGTAATATCAAATTTATTAATTCAATCTAAGAATTAAAATAAATAAAAATACAAAATAAAAATATATTGCAAAAGTGCGACAGTTAAAACTGAAAAAGAATTTTTAGAAAAGTAACAAACAATAATCTTCCGAAAGCGAGATTAATTATTAATGTAAGAAATCTTAAACAAACTAGAAGATGACGTCATTTCAAAGAAACGACGAACAAAAGGCAATTGATAATAAGTAGTAGATATATATATATATATATATATAAATTTTTAAAACAATAAGGTGTTTTGAATTGTTACTTTTACTTATGTGGAGAAGATATATTGTGCAAATCAAAGAATTCGCCTTCGTGATTGTAATTTATCTCTGCATTTCATGAATCATGCGAAATAAAAAGGCACCTGCTTTCAACGAAGCTTGCGTAATATTAAAGCTATACAGCTAAAAAAAGATGAGTTATTTAAAAAAGCATCTTTTTTCAAACAAGCATACGTAATAATTAATAATGCAATATTCGTAACAGCGGGCAAAAATTTGTAATAAACGGGTGAAATATTTTTTACCCGCATATTTCGATGACATTAAAACTTTCTAACCAAAACAATATCATGTCCTCACAAGAGAAAAAATAAATCGACTATCATTCCAAATTAAACATATAAAAATGTCATTTTTAGCACGTGTCTGCATAAAATGAAACAAATATGAAACATGACATTTTTGGAAAATAAATGCAATGAAACGTTTTCTATTATATTTTATGATACATGTAATACTAACTCAGTTAAGCAGTTTTATTTAAGGCAAATATGACTTAACATCTTCAAGGCATCTTCTGTAATTGGAGCTCAACAACAAATTTACAAACTTTTTGTGATAGACATACATCTCTTAACAAATTGTCTTATTGAAATATATAATTAGTAGATTAAGGGGAAAATGCTGATGAATTAGGACTTTTAAATTTTTACATATATCATCTGCTCTGTGAATCATGTTTAACAAAATATTCTAGAGACAATAAGTCCTTAAAATAAAAAAGTGGCACTCCAATAAACTTAATCAATATCAAAACTGATCGATCTATGAAATGTTTAGTACAACTATTCGATAAAAACTGGCGATTTTAGATCACTTTATCAAGATCTCAAAGAAACCAATCAGGGTTACTGTAGAATAATTGGCATAAATTAGTAAAATGATAATCGTTCTAAAATTACAATATTCAGAACTGAATAAATCAGCCAGATTTGATCGGCCGGCTCTCTGGCTCAGAGGTAGCGCGTTTTCCTCATGTTCTGAGAGTCAACGGTTCGAGTCCCGGTTCGGGCATGGTTCTTCTTCTGTGTGCCCCCCTGTAAAAAGTGAAATGTGTGAGTGTGCACCCCTGTAAAAAGGGGTTGTGCAAGCAAATGTGGTGAGTGTGTAGCTAAGTCGTACTTTTGGTCCTAGTTGGCGGTACTTCAAAAACAAGAGACGCTCCTTTCGGCTTAAATATGTTGCTGTATCAGCAGCGGGCTTGTCCATAGGCAAGTGCCATTAGAAACAACAAGAACAACAGATTTGATATCAGAAGTTAGAAATATTTATTTAGAAGTTGAAATATTAGGAATATTTTACAGAATATAAATCTATAAGACCAAAGGAATTTAAGCCATAATTTTTTTAAATATATTTATAAACCAAAAAAAAATGCTATTATTAAGAGCATCTATATACATCTATAAGTAAAATTAAAAACTGAATGTTTCCTTTAATCTGTGAAATGTTTACTGAATAATTCCTTGAGATATTATATTATAATTATAAGTTATAGATATATATTATTATTATAAGTTATAAAAAATTATAATGTTTTAATTTTTGTTTTGAATATAAAACTTCAATATCGGACTACTCTGCTTTCAGTTCTTAGTTTTAAATAAAGACATGCTCGGATTGAGTAAAGAGTCTTTATATTAATTGAAGTTCCATCATTTCCACTTTAATTTTAAACTAAATTTTATGTGCACTGATAGAAAATCAGTGAGAAATGCGGAGTTCAAAGATCAGGACTGCCTACATAATAGTATAAGTGAATTATATGACTATCAAAATTTGAAGCTTAAAAATTCTTTGCTGAAACATTTATTATGAGAGCAAGTTATATATAAAAAAAATTGATTTAACCTTTAATTGGCATTAATACTGGCGAACCGACAGGTCGCCAAAGGCGGTTAGTATATAATAAACCAAGTTGATTAAAAATTATTTTAAAAGGTTTTTTTTTTATTTAAAGGTGAGCTTCATTTGACTTAAAATACGATTTTAGAATCTGTTTTTGCGAAGTATTTCCGGGACATAATGATTTAAAATTTAAAAACCTGTTCAATTGCATCCATACCGCCCTCTCTGCTTCGGGTCCACCACTCCTGGCGGACAGGTCGGAGAGTCGATCAGTTTTATTATATTTCTGTGCAAATGGCAAGAATCCTAAAACAGCAGATGACATTTTTCATTTTCACGTTCGATTTAAAACTTCATCATCGTGCTCATGACGCGATGGTGCCGGCGCTTTTTTGGGTATAAATCTTGAATAAAAAAATGCATTTAACGTGAGAGCTTCTTTTTTAAAAATTCTTTTAAAGTTTTGCTGGCTTATCAAATGTGGGTTTAGAGTTAGAATAATATGCAGAAGAATTTTTAAAGAAAAAATATATGATTAAATGGATTTTTTTGTGCACAGCAAATTCTCCTCCAGTGTTTTAAGAGACGAATATGATTTTGTTTGATTTTAGAAGATTTCTGAGAATGCAATGATTTTCATATTTTTAACTTGTAATTATTTAGTCATATTTTAAATTTGTTCCGTGAACTGGTCACTCATCTATTTTTGTATTTATATTCTCTCGTATGAAATATTAAGGGGAAAGTGCAACGATCTTCATAGAGGAAATTTGGTATGTGGCCTATATTATATACCTGTACAAATGTTTTTGGATTTAGTCTGGTGTCAGAAAGGTGTGCAAAATGAGAATTCGATTCAATAAAGTGCTTTGTCTTGTCAAAAACAACTACTTTCGCGATATTTCCAACATTCAACAACAACAAAACATTTTTTAAAGAGATTTTGCAAATTTTTATGGACAGGTTTAACTGCGGGAAGGAATGATGAATGCTCCTCGTCTTCATTTGATTATTGCAGTTTTCTCTTGATAAAAGCAACAAATATTTTCAAGCAAGAGAGAGTCTGTCTTGTGCTATTAATGATAAGTTGGAAAGAGAAAGCTGTTCGAATGAATAGTGCTAGAAAAGGAAGAAATGACCACCTCCTTGAGCAATTCTATTCTCTCCCCTACTGAATCATCCTCACTAATATTTTCATTTTCTGCGAAATGTACAGCCACTAAAAGCTGACTTTGTGCACTCTTATTTAGTATGTCTTCTTTCGAGCTTGTATATTCTAGATTTTACCGATGTTTGTAAAGATGGAATTTGATTCCCTTTTTCACTTATATTATAGAGTTTTGAAATTTTCTACACGGGTGCATTCTCAATGACAATGCCTTATTTTAATATCTTCAGAATCTAATTATTAGTTAATCGATAAATAAATGAAATTTCGATAGCATATCTCGTAAAACAGTTTGTGAATATGGATATGAAACCTGGATTAAGACAAAAACTTTTTTTTTCATGAAAAGTCCCAACATTTAAATTAAAAAAGCAAATAGTTTATTTATTTTGTATTCCAGACAGTTCACTTTCTTCCTCAAATGCGCGTGAACATTATACATTTGAGAATTGCACAAAGTGTTGAATGTTAGTACGATTTCCATTGATTTTTTTTCTAAAATGGACGATTCTGTGTGCAATATGAACAGTGTGCAAAATGATAGCACAATTACGGATAAGAATAAATAATTTTTACTGTAACATAGAATATTTTATATAAGATGAGTGATTTTAACATCAGCTTGCAACTAAAAAAGTTCAAATTTACCCTAATTTCATTTGCCATAATTATGCTCAGGTTTTAAATTAATTTTCTAAGTCAATATTGCAACAATTCGCCCTCTCTATTTCTCTTAAAAATTCAACCCTTTTTACTGTTTAGTCACATGAGCCACTCCTGTACTTTTACTCAAAATTAAGTTGATTAATAATTTTTTTTTCCTTTTAACTTTTATTATGTATAATGAATATCTTTTTGCGTGCTTCCAATGTCATTTGCAATTAAGCTTTTAATAAAAAAACAGTTGTGCTTTTTTTTAATCACGTGAGAAATTATTATTATTATTATTAATAGCTATTTTAACTAACCATCATCTGCCTTCATTTTGTTTTGTCAACACCCGATAATATAATTCAAAGCAAGAGTTGTAAAAGGCTAGATCATTTCCCAGAGGACGATATCTTTAATTAGTTCAGCATTCCAGAACAACGCCATCTATCGGGCTTTTGAAAAACTGTCCCAATTAATATTGAGGCAGCGGACCACTAACGTCTGTCTTCACGCGTCAGTGATTCCTGCAAAGCTACGCAGCAATATGTTTTCAGTCATATTGATTTCCTACTTCTAACGCCCTCCTAGAGGAAATAATCTAACTTTCTAATTATTAAATATCTCCATGTTTTAATTCTTTTAATATTTCCCTGTAAATACTCCCCTTTAACTCTAAATAAATTCTTTTATTTTTTTAAAGAAGTCTCTTCATCCTTCGTTTGCATTAATTTAATCTTGGTTTAGAAACTAACCCGTAAA
>JAOUZG010020860.1:944800-965696 GCA_026289955.1 Argiope argentata
TATTACAGATACTGTTTATGCTGTTAAATTGTGAGAAAATTAGATTTTTCAAAATTTTAAAGTTCACAATAAAATGATAATTGCTGAGTTAAATTATTTCAAATTTGGAATCATCTCTTTTATCATAGATACCCAATAGTGTTTTATTATTAGAAATTTTAATTTTTAAGACCAGATAGTTAACTCCAAATTGTTTTCCCCTTTGTTTTGTTTAGAGTTAACTCTTGAATAACAATTAGTAACTATATTTGAAAGTTTATTAAAAGTAAGTCATCAATATACCTCCAGCCATTTAATAAATTATGTTTAACATTTTTTTTCTCATAGTATTATAAAAAAAATGTTAGCTAAAGCACTAGAGAAAGCTGTTCCCATTGGAATACCTCTCATTTGCTTATAAAAATTAATTCCACTAAAAATATAATTTTCTGTTCAAAATTTGGTGCTTCTTTTAGGCCTTAATTGAGATTTTTCGGGTCACAAAATGGCTTTATATTCAGACAATAGTCAAGGCTTTTACAGAAAATATTAATCAGTAATATTAAATTTACATAATTCCAGCCAGTTCTTTTTAGTTATAATATCTTCATTAAAATATTCTTCAAATATAAACATACAGACCTTTATTAATTTTTCATGAAGTAGGTTGGTGTATAAGTTTGCAAAATCATAAATATTGGCATTAAAAATGCTGTTTTCTTTTAGTAAATTCAAAAGTTCTTTGTTACTATTAATTATAAAGTTATGTTCTTTAATTTTACTAAGGATAATTTTCAAGAATTTAAAGAAATATTTTCCCGTGTATTAATTATAACTGTCAGAGCTACAAGTCACGAATCTGTATTTTAAGTTTTTTTTTATGAAATGTAACTGTTGGGAACAAATTATGACAGTTTAGCGAACATGTCTTAATTTTAATTTCTTCTGCGAAAGCTAACATTCTTTTATCCAATAACTTTCCTCCCAGATTTTTAAAAATATAAATTGCATTAGAGTTATATTTATTGATTAAAAATTCTTTATAAAAATATTTACAAATTAGGCAGAAGTTATTTTCTGATTTATCTATTACTGCAATAACATATTTCTCTTTGAAATTTTTTCGTTTCTTTTTTAATGCTTTGTTAAAAACACAATAGACCCATTTAAAATATATTACATATTAAAATATATTAAAATATGATTACGATAGAATATCAACAGTAATGCCTCTCCTCATTTACCATTTCCGTAGATAACCCCCTGCCAAGGCTAGGGGCTCCTTTAACCTAACAACTAAGCCATTCTCCTGTCTAGATCATCACGATCATTCTTTAAAGTCTTTTTCGGTTGGGGACAGTGCCACCTCAAATAGGTTTTCCTTGTGTCCTCAAAGGACGGTAGATGTAACAATGCTGATTTTGTATTAATTCTATCGGCGACTAGAATGGCTTTTTTTTTCTATTTTTTATTTCTAATATTTGATTGTTTTTCTTTTATATTTTATTATTGTGTCTTTTTATTTCAGATTTTTATATATAAAGAAGAATAAAAAACAGATATGTAAGTGAAAAAATGAGAAATCTGGCCTGATGACTTTCTCAAGGGTCACCATCAAGCAAGGATTCCAATAAAAAGTGGAATTTTTTTTCCTGTAAAGAGTTAGACTATTGTCTAAAAAATTAACTCTTTTATGACCCGAAAAATTCCGAATTTTAAAGTAGAAGAGAGGCAGAGAGCACAAAAAAACAAAAGACAATTAGAAAAAAACTCACAAATAAAATTCCAGATTGAAGAAAAAACATATATCACAAAATATTAAATACAATAAAAAATAAACCCATATTAGCAAAAGAACAAGTAAGAATTAGCAAAATAACAAGTAAAATTTTTTTATTGTAATTAGTATTTTGTTATATATGTTTTTTCTTCAATCTGGAATTTTATTTGTGAGTTTTTTTTCTAATTGTCTTTTGTGTTTTTGTGCTAAAAATTGATGCCTCTCTTCTACTTTAAAATTCGGAAATTTTCGGGTTATAAAAGAGTTAATTTTTTAGACAATAGTCTAAATCTTTACAGAAAAAAAATCACCTTTTTACTGGAATCCTTGTTTGATGCTGACCCTTGAGAAAGTCATCAGGCCAGATTTCTCATTATTTCACTTACATATCTGTTTTTTATTCTTCTTAGTTCCACTATGTCTTTAGGAATAGCAGCATATGCGCTCTCTTAATACATTTGTGTATCTTTCTAATTTATTATGAAATTGGCAATTTATTATATTTACCTCTTTTAAAATTGTTTCAGTATATATATATATATATATATATATATATATATATATATATATATATATATATATATATATAATTCAGATTTTTTTTCTAGAATTCAGACGTTTTTCCTATTTGTTAACCATTTTCACATTTTTTTTCTCTCTCACGTAAACCATATTATCCACTTCGATTTTTACACCATCTGATTTTTGTTCATCAGTACTCAATCTTAAAGAATCAGGGCGAAGTGGCATCGCAAACATCTCTAAACAGCTTTTCATCTCAGAAATTGCTGCACAATGCAATTCGTGCAACAGACGACTGAGATTCAATTCTCTCACCTCAAGGGGCGCGAATCTCAGCGATTTTCACGTAATCTGCTGTAGAGAGAAGCAGTCTTTTTACATGCATGCGTCAAGCGGCTAGATGAAACATAACGTCAGAAGAAAGTTATTCCACAGCAATGCAATGTAATAGAGTTTTTAATCAGAGGTGGTGATCTCTTAAAAAGTTGAAAGTTAAAAACGACCTGAAAACTGAACGGCCTAAAATTATACAGGGCTTTTTTTATCTATAGAGAACTCATAAAAGCGATAGACCTTGATTCTTTCTTTGGCTTGTTGTAGAATGCAGTTAAAATTAATATTATTCTTTTGGGGAAACAAAAAAAAAAGTATTTCCCAAATAGTTCTCATTGTTTTCTTAGATATATTTTTCTTCTATGAGTTTATGTTATTTTTTAGACATTTTCAGACGAGAAAATTTCAAATTATATCTTTTACGGAAAGCTTTGGTTTTTTATGGTAAGATGAAGCCTCACTTCTGGATTGATTGCTGTTTCCGCCAGACCACAGCAGACCGAGAAGAGCAATTCCCTGAGAGTTGCTGGAATAACTGAAGAGTGGTTGAATCATTGAAATGCCGTGCCAGGGTTTATGCCGTTTAATAATCGTGTTAAAGACAAGCATTCGCCTGTTGATCATTACAAAAGTCTGCCACCTGGTGCGAAAACACCTTTTTCGGACATTCGACGAGCCACTTAATAGAGTCATGAATCACTCCACAAGGAGTTGCAGGAAGAGGAAGAGGAATCATTTCCGACATGAGGATCACTTGGCTGAGTGACAGCGCCTTGCTGTGGAAATGAGTCCTGGCAGGGAAAAAGGACCATCGATTCGTAGAATCACAGTTCATTTCCGACACCTTCAAAAAAGCTTCGGAGGCTTTGGCTCAAAAGCTGTTTCTTTTCATTCAACTCTCCCTCTTTCTTGCTATTCCTTTGGCAAACTAATTCTGCGCGTTTTATGATATTCTATGAGGCTGAAATAATGTTATCTACAGTAAATAAATACGATGGAAGTTCGTCAAATCATAATTCCTCACTGTTTAGCAAAAAAATCCTTTTCGGCAGTTGCTAAGAATTCTTTTACAAGAATTCGACCTGCATTATTCTTAATTTATTATTTATTAAATTTCTGTTTCTTTAATAGTTAAAGGCTGTAACAGAAGTATATCCAACGACAAGTTAATTTTATCAGCAGAATTCTTTTTAAATGTTACAAAATTCTACTAAAAAAGTGAGTTACTGTTTGAATACGTATTGATAACGTAAAATATGGAGAAAAAACCCTTTCGAACAGTACATGGAAATCTATTTCGACCGTTAAAAGACCCTTTTAGTCCAGTTTTGAATCAATTTTTAAGTTTAAGTCGAACTCCTGAAGACAAGTTTAAAGATAATTTTTCAATATCAATAAAGTGTAATAAATCTTATTTTAATATTATTTTTTCTCCTGTTTTGGCAGTTGAAATTTAGTTTACTAAATAAATTTTGGGCATATGCTTAAAATCGTGTCATATTCTTAATTTATGGAAACGTAGTTTTTATTTCAAATATTTATCTAGTTGTTTTAATAAAGCCTTCCTAAGTTTCAAAATTTTTGTGAGCAAAAATTAAATGACATCTAATCTGCAGTTTAGATCTTTTTTAAATGCAAAAAAAAGATCAGTTTTATTGAATAAATTATTTACTTTTAAGGGATTGGAACTGATTTTTTTCTTGGGGAATCAAAATGAAAAAAAAAAAAAACTAATGAATCAAAAAAGAAAAAATCGCAGTTAGGTTTGCTCATTTCCAGCAAATTATACGAATTTCTGTCCAGAGAAGAAAAGAACGGAACATCAAATCGGTTGCAGGCAGTTTTTTCTTCGCCACACACAATTCTTCCTCAAATGTTTAGTTCATACAAAAAATCACGTACAAAGAATGTTTAAATGTCCTTTTTAAATCTCAAAATAACATTTCAGATGTCAGTTTCGAATAATAATACGACGTTTTTCCAGCTATCATATCTCTGTACAAGTCGATGCATAGACAAACAAAAAATCTGAGCCTGATTTTTTTTTTGATTATTACATTTTGATTTTATTTGAAATCTGGTCCGATTATGAACATATTTTGTGCAGACGAACCCAAAGATAGAAAAGCATAATCTTCGCAAAGGCATGTTTCACTCAAAAATTGACAGAAATTTAGGATTCTGGTTTAAAAATTATGATCACCGTATTGACTCATTCCATTTTTCTTTTATCAGTTGGGTGACAATCAAGTTTAATTCGCAGTGATGGAGGCCGTAGAAAATTAGACAGTGACGTGGAGCCGCTTGAAGAACTCAATATAACAATTTTTTTCTCTTTATATGTTTTATAAATTAAAAACTTAAACATTTGCTCAGTATAAATGAATGTATGCATGTTGATTTGATGGAGATACAAACACATGACATAACTTACCTTCCCAATACTTTATAAAGCCAGACACTGAAAACTTATTATTGAAGAAAAAAAGAGACCTAAAAATTACATTGTGAAAGCAAGATCTGAAATTTTTATGGAGTTTAAATTTCCGTGGCATCGGAAATGTTTTATTTTAGTCCTATAATTTCTCAAAAGCCTAAAATTTATTATAGTTTTACAGCTTGGACAATACTTCGAAATGACTGATTTTGGTGAGAACAGGAATTTCATTTAAATGTAAACATTTTTATAAACTATTTAATAAAAGTAATTTTCTGAAGCTTTTAAATCATGTATTCAATTTAAGTATGTTAACAAAACCCTTTATTAGCTTTGGAACGATGGAAATTTCTTTTTTATTCATTTTATATTTTGAGAATGAAAAAATTTTAAGAATCTTAACGATAGGAAAATATAATGTTTGAATAAATTAACGAATTTCTATTTGTTTATTTTCACTTTTTGTCAAAATGGCTTTAGTTTTCACAGAGATTATCGCAAAATTCTATATATTATAATATTATACAATATTAATATATTAGTCAATTCCATATTCAGTTAACTATGATCTAAAGTGTTTTTTTATTAGAATAAAATATCTGTTTATTCAAACACTTTAGTGTTATAGAAGTTAAATAAAATTGAATCTAGATCTTAAATTGATATCTAGATGTTCGTGGATCCCACACATACTTGTTCTTTCTTGACAAACGCACTTATCAAAATCGGGCATCTAAATGATGTTTTTTTACAGTTGCTATATTCTGAGAACGAAATCTTCAAAAAAGTTCGACGAAGATCAAATTTCATTTTAATTAGCTCTTTCTGGGGGCGATGAAACTAATACATGCCAAAGGTGAGCCGCAAATAGATTCGTTTCCCTCCATATACATAGTCAATGTGTGAAATGTGCAACTCTCAGAGAAACCTCTTTTCATATGCCACAGTGCGACTCTTGCCGCTGCCGGCGAGCATGAATTGCATCGATCCTGTAAAGGATGAATGGGCGTCACTGATTGGAACGATGGAATGTTCGTGTTTCTGGTCTGTCGATCGCCATCACAGAGATAAGATTTCACAACTAATTCCAACTGGCACATATTAACTTAATTTTGTATTTAGTCTTTGTATTATCGAAGATATGAATTTCTTGTGTATGACGAGGAAGATTTTCTCGGAAAAAAATAGGATAAGTATTCATTTCCTTGATTATCACCATCATATATCTTTCTGAGATTAGGTATGTAATATATATCTAATCGAGATCAATTATGCACATTGTAAATCATTTGAAACAAAATAAAAGAAGTGTGTTTCAACTGCTCCTACCCCCAGTCATAGCAAAA
Source organism: Argiope argentata (assembly GCA_026289955.1). NCBI lineage: Eukaryota > Metazoa > Arthropoda > Arachnida > Araneae > Araneidae > Argiope > Argiope argentata. Next base: position 951,198 of record JAOUZG010020860.1, read on the forward strand.
ATAATGGGTGGCTATACTGAGTCAAATGTTTTTCTCAAGTTCGTCTATAAATGTAGAAATTTGGTAAGGTATTAAAAAGCACACTTATTGGAATAGACAATTTTTTCATACTTCAGGCTGTATTGGAGTAAGATTTTCTTTGATTTTTTAGGGATAATATACCTATCATAAAAGATTAATAAAAGAGCGAAATCATAGTGTGTTTATTTAATAATGCATTTACTAACTCATTAGATTTTGAAAGATGGTCAAGTAATACATTAATTGATATACACACAAAAAAAATGTCGAATGAAAACGAACGTCTTCAACACTGAAAAACCTTGCCTGCAAGGAAGCTCTCATTGCTTGATGCGTTCAGGAAGAACTTCTTGAAACCATCGGGGAAAATCTACTGCCGAGAGGATCGTACGACTTGTTAAACACAGGTGACCGTACAGATATATAAAGGACATGAGGCATCTTAAAAAGAAATTAAACTCGTCTTGCAAGCCTACATACCTATAAAAAAGTTCAGCTAACCGACTGGTATATAATGAGAATCACCATTTAGTTCTAGTGTATAATGAGAATCCTCATTTAGTTGCACCTGTAAAAAGGCGTTGTTAGCCCATTAACCATCAAAACTAAAAGGAATGAATTTATTATTATACAAAAAATGGTTTTAATTACTTTGGAAGTATGTAACAATAATTTATAGTAAAAATGTCACCACTTGGCTCAGCTTTTGAGGAATCGAGCGCTGCGTTCGTCAACGGAATAAAAGTGCGGAGTTGAACTGAACTTGTGAGAAGTCACTCAGAATTGATTTCTGCAAATCTCTCCAGTTTTTCTATGCTTTTGAAAACCACAAAGGCTAATAAAAGAAACTTATTTATTGTCGGATTTTATAGGTTGACATGCAGAAAACTTGGACGAATTCACATGAGAAAATTTTCACGACAATCATAATGCAATGCAACTTTGCAATCTTGGCCTCTGTATATTGTCAGACTGTGACATTGCTCGCAACTCAGTCTTCTGTTGTCCTCTGATTTTTAATAAAGTGGCTACACACTAAATATTTATTATTAATGTTGAATTTACTAGGTCTTCCGGGGCCTGAAGAACATCAACAGAAATTATCCGTTCTGAAAAGGAGTTTTCAAAAGAAATAATGAAAGCTCTCGTCTAAAATATAAGAGTGACTTTTTATTTTCAGTAGTATTGGCCAACAGCACTTTTTCCCGCGAATTCCTATTCTGTAGTTAGCTACTAAATTGCCACATAAATCGACTCCTCCCATTTTGTCATTATATTTATCAATAAGACGTGGTTGAGACATCAAAGCTTTTTTCTTTTCCGTACTTGAATTACGGGAAACCTTGTTTGCAGGTTGAATCTTACCAAATGTTGAACCAAGAGTTACAACAGAGTTATGTTACCTACGAACAAAAATCACTTTGTTTTCCTCTTGGTACTGAAAATCGTAATAACTTTCTCTCACTCGTATTAACATCTCTCTAAATGTGTCTGATCTACGAGAAGTGAAAATACATCAATACCAAAAAGTTGATCAAAACTCTCTCCGCAATTGTTACCTTCTATTTTCATTTTTAATCTTTCCTATCTATCTTTTTCAACATTTTTGATTGATGTAAATTTTCTAGTTCCTTTTTTACCTCTGTGAAGTTTTTTTCCCAACTACTACCGGCATTCGAGATTAGAATTCTTTTTTGAGTACAATTCGATTTGTCCTGTTGCATGATTTGGTAAAGCATTATCCTCAGAAAGGCAAACATTGTCATTTCCTTCTTTATCGCTAGCTTCTACAGTTTCTGGTGGAAGAACTACGATAGAGTTGTCATCGTCTTCTGAATCAAACTTATTCAGAGCATCATCTAACGTAAGATATTTTCATTTTGGCATTTCTGTACGCATAGAATGAGAAAGACATACACCATCGATCGGAAGGCGAAATGGATAATTGTTCTCTTTGAGTGAGCTGAACGACCTTTATCCCACTGACGCTGCGTCAGAACAACACGTGTTTACCGCCTCCCCTCCAGGTAACCGAAAACAGCTGAAGAACGAAACGTTGTGGTAGACGTGACATTGCCTGAAAGTAGATGACCTCTAATGTCTCTTCCACATTATTTTCTCTTCAAAAGTCCAAGGTCAACAGTTTGGGTTGAAAAAATACTTCAGATTAGACGCTCGATTTTAAAAATAAAATTATTGATTATGTTAAGTATTGTTTCACATAAATATTCCTCCTTTTTTGCCTAACTTAAAAATTGTAATTTATCTAAAATGTGCTCGGCCATTAAGTTTTCATACGCATTTATTTTGACCATTGCGTTTATGTAACCAGCGGTTGATGGGTTAAAAACCAAAGAATTATAACGCCATTCAAAATATATTGGTCACTATCCAGCCTGCTGTTGCACGAAATAGGATCAACCAATGATTTTCTAAAAAAAAGTCGTTGCGAACTCGAAGAAAATTTTTCTTAAATGAGCCTCTTGTATGGAGGGTTGTTTTCTGCGTGACAGTTGAGTTCTTTGACGATTGGCGCTTCTATTTTGATTGAGACGATTTCGTCTTCCATTCATATTTCTGAGGAAAGGCAGTTTTCATTCCACCTGTAAAGAAGTTAACTCTATAACCTACAGACACTCTCATTATAATCCGATTGCAGTTTCCATGGAGTCCATGAATCCATATGGATGCCAATTATTATGTTGAAATATTTAATATACTGCCATTTCTTTCAATGCTCAGTTCTGAAATTGATTTCACGTACATTAAAATTTGGGCAGCATAAACAATCTAAAAAAATTAACTTTGACATTAATTTTTTTAAAACATCGCCTTCTCCAGTGTCCTGTAATTTGCATTTTATAAACTGTTCAATAAGCACATTTTCTTGAAAGATGTTGCGAATTCAGATATTAGCATTAGTATATTTCTGCAATCAGACAAGCATTAAGATTGCATACAATATAAATAAATCACTGTCATTTCAGTATGTTTTTCATTGCGGAAGTATGTCGCTTTTCTGAAAGGTTTAATATCACTGGCACAATTTCAAGCAGAAAATTTTATTCTGTTTTCCAGTATTTCTGAGATATTTTAAAGTTTCGATTTATGAAATTTCAGTGTAACGAATGCGAACACCGATATCTAAATGCAATCGATCTTTCCGTCTCAATTTGCCATTAGGTCTCTCTAAAATTGACTTCAATACTGCCATTACCTGGTGATCTTAAAACTCTGAGAGACATGAAGACAAAAAGTGTCAGTTTTTTTTACCAACTGTTTGAAGCTTTAAAAGAGCTCAGTTTCTATTGTTGTGAAGCGAAATTTTTGTGAAATATTTAGAATTTTGTGGAGATTTTCTTTTTGTGCAGGCCTCTTGCTTATTTAATTGGAAGATGAGGAGGAAGGATGGTTATTCACCATTTTGTGGCCAATCCCCTCGAAGAGAATGTCAGCTTGACAAATTTGTCAATGTAAGGATGGACTACGCTAAAGACAGCAGTTGGCCACAACAAATCCCTTCGATACTGCTACGTTCGGTGGCGTCGGGGTAGTCCTCTGTACACAAGAAGGCCCTTTTAAATTTTAAAAGGCATATCTCTGCAAATATGGTGGATGGAAGCATGAGATTTTGGGATTACGTAGATACATCTATGATTAATATTTCATTACATCCATGAGTAATACATCTATAGTAGATGCATCTATGAGTAATATAATGACATTTTAGTGCTATGGAGCCGTATAAAAACTTAGTTTCTAAACATATTTATTTTCAATTTCTGCAGATGTAAAAGCATTTTCATACAATTGCTTGCCTTATTTAATGTAATCTTGTAACTGAAATTATATGTGTAAATGCAATAATTGGGAAACTAAACGCTTGTTCTACATTTTTGGTACATCCTGTGTGATTTCGAATATTTGTTTGCTCACAAGATTCGCACAGGAGTTTCAAAAATTCACCCTATTCATAGTGAGGCTTGAGCACATTCTAGATGGACGTTTCTCAGATAGTTTTATGAAAATCTTGGCAATGCATAACTTTCATAGTTTGTGAATTGTCATCATGCTCATCCTTATCCCCTTTTTATCTCATTTTTTGGTGCGTCAGAAACTGTTGTTATTTCTACATAAAGAAAAATGTTTATGAGAAAACCATATTTTCCCCCTTTTTAGCTGTCTGGAGTATGAAATTTTGCATACATTTGTATCATATTGCATTAAATATTCGACCCATCTGTTTGTGAGATGCTTATCTATCGCTATGTATATTCGCCGAGATTACAGGTCTTAAAAATTAAATCGTAATCGGTTCAAGTGAAGACTTTCAAAAATGCATGGTAGTTTTTTCTTCTCCTGCCTCATTTTAGTAAGAAAGGCGAATTCTCCAGAAGTATGCAAAACAAGCAATCTTCTCTTCCGGAAGAACTGCCACAAATCAGCTACGCATATCTAAAGTAATTTATTCCGGCCTCAGATTTTAACATGGTCTGAAATTCAGAGTGGTTTCCATTTTCCTAATGTCCAATTTCTAAAGTTTGTTTGTTTTTTTCCTTCACAAAATAAACTGATTAATGGTCGAACTTTTAGAGCGGATACTCGGTAGCCTTCCTCCCCCTCGCCCTTAATAGTTTGGAATAGTTTCAATTGTAGAAGAGGCGTAAGTGACGAATCAGTTGCTTCTTCATTCTGAAAATTCCCAATGCTTCCTAGTTTCATCTATTAACGAAGAAATGTTTCAACTGCATTTAGCTTTTGGATTTTTTTGCACCGATCGATTCGATTTTAGATTCACTTTTAGAGATGAATTTGCTAGTCAATTTTAATTAGTATTTATGAATGTCTTATTAAAAATGTAATCTAGAAACTTTGAGGATTTCTTTTTCAGAATCTTGAGATTGTCAATTCTGTTCTGAATTGGTAATATTACTTACAAAAAAGATAATATATATACTTACAAATAAGATATAAAGTTTTATTTATGCAAATCGTTAATGGATTAAGGATAAATGTTTTTTTCTTCACAAAACTGAACTGGATGGATGATTCTTTGCCTCCGTATTACCATACGTAGTATTCCACAATAACGGACTTTGTATCAGTTTAATGAAATTCAAATGTTGCTAATAACTTATGAAAAAAAAACTTAATTTTAACTGCTTTTCAAATTATTTCGATGTAACTTATTTTTTCATGCTTATTGAAAATAAAGTGACAACTAAATAAGTGGTTCCTGTGCATCATGATATTTTACACGAGGTTATTTTTATACTGAAAAGATTATATCGATTTAAAAAAGAAGCTGTCTATTTATTCTTATTTTCCAAATCTTATCTAATTATATATATCTTCGAAATGTTGCGAAAAAGGATCAAATCTTAAAATCTTGTTCATGAGAAAATGTAACTGAGAGACCGCTGCTTTCCTCCATATTTCGGTTTTTTCTTTTTCAGAGTGATCGCCACCCTCGAGAATTCGGGGGGGGGGAGCTCTTGCAACCTGCTCATTTATGGATAAAGCAATGCGATATCTTTTCATAATCAATGACCGAAAAAGATGAATAACGATGCAATAAAGAATGCTAATTAGAAAAAAAATGTAAACATTTCATGTTATTGTTATTTAATCTTTATACTATTTTTTACACACACATATATATATACACATATTTTGGTATTTAGGCTACATTATTTAGTTTTACAAATCATAACTGATAAAATAAAAAAAATACTAAAAATAAAATGTATAAACTTTTATTAAAAGAAAAATTAAAAACAAAATAGGGAATAAAAAAAGATATTTTTGTAATACAAGTAGGGAGGGCTTCATTTTAAAACGCAGCTTTATAAACTATTCATGAAAGTTAAGATGTGGTTTAGAAAAACGATGCATTAAATTTTACTTACTGGAAACAACCTTAATCATGCATTCGATTATTCCATGATTACAGTTTAGTTAGGCTTATCTCTTTTGTTTATGAAATTGCTGATGGATTTATTGTCGAATAATTACTAAATTTACGTCTTTCAAATTCCTCAATCTTCGCTACTTTGCAAAATAGGATAAATATTTTCTCAAAATATCAGTAAAAAAATTCAAAGCCAAAGGAAAGAATTGTAAAGTAAAAAATTAAGAAAGAAATGGTGAAACCTTTCTTAAAACTAAATGATCCCAAACTACTTTAACGTAATTTTTTTTTTTTGAAAGAACAGCTCATAATTATTTTTCATTTTTTCGCGAGCAGAAAGAATCACAAGGTGATTCTTGCGCTATCTATAAAGAATATTCGTTTAAAACAATCGGAAAGACAAATAATTTAACCAAATTTTGTATTCAGTTTCCTACCCTACTTCAAATATATAGTCATAAATTATGGATCTTTTATTCCCCTATCCGGCAAATAAAGGTCCAGAGACAAAGAAAATGTGATTTATCCGTAAAGCTAATTTAATAAACAAAATATAAAGAAGAGAAAAAACAGCGTATGAATGATACTATTCATAGTAAGTACAATATTTTACAGCCCCAAACAGTTTGAAAAAAAAAAATTATCTCTTACAAAAAACTTAAATTTGCGTTGTTGGCTCTCGAGGACAATCAACGAGCGGATCTCGACGAAGATTATTTCACTCAGCAGGCAATGCTCTGTACAATTCCGGAACACATGCAGATAACTGAGGGCTGCGACTTGTCGCTCAACGAAGTTCTGCAAATACTTATATTATACTCAAGTCGGGTGATAATGTTGGCTATTTCATACGGGTGATGTTCTCATATCGAAGACATTCGTTTAAAATGCTTGCAAGGTGAGGGCGGGCGTTGCCATTCATAAATACTTCTCCCATGGCACTTCTAACAAACATGCAAGCTGTTTAAAAATGATCTCTCGATAAATTTGGCCTGTTATGGTTAAGATCTGAACACACAGATTTATCCTGGAGCCAAACACAACAATATCATCCCAAATGAAGGATCCTGCCCTACCGTAACAGCATCGTTCCCTAATTTCCTCTGGTCGGGAAGGGACAACTGCCCTTCTCCGTGTGGTGTCCGACATGACTCAGACTGCAAGCTAAACCAGGATTCGCCGGATGCATCACACGAGTGAAATCAGAGTGCGTGCTTTCTTCTCCGGGCCAGATACTGGCGACAGCAACTTGCAGTGTTCGAAACACGTCCGACAGGTCCACGAGTGTATAAGACAATATGATATAGTATAAAAACGGACATGAGTGCAATTGACAGCTATTTCATATGCAATATGTGCTCAAAATGAAAGAATTTTTTTAAACTTTTAATCCCATTTGTAATTAGAAAATTATTAAACTTTTATTATACTATTTATTGGAAGAAAAAAAAGACTAAGACACCACTTTAAAAATCGTAACATTAATTCCAATTTTCTTTCCTTACAAATATGTTTTCTATAAATTCAATAATTTTGAAAGCGTATTCTTTAATAATACCTCATCTTTATAGCTGCTGCATTTCTACTTGAGCCTGCTTCCATTATACTCAATTTTTTATGTGCATGTTATCGGTGCGATTTAAATAAGATTAATTTTTAAAAATAAAATAAAAATTTACAAATCAAAATCTTAAGTCTTTTTCTGCTGCTAGTCTGCTGGACACCTTGAATTTTTTTTTCATGTTTTATTAGTTATGTTTACGTTCTCGTAACAGCTGAAACCAACCCTCCGAGTGGCAAACCCGCAAAAGCACGGAATATTTTCTTCCTTTAAAAAGGCGGACCCGGAAATAGACGAAAACTAAAATTCGCTTAAAACTGTCGCTGCCCGTATTTTTTCGGGTTCAGTTTTTCGCTTACCCCGAACTCAAGCTGCGAGATAATGAGGAGGGAATGTGAGATAAGGAGAATTCAATCATTATCAGTGAACGATGTGAGTGTTGTCTTCCTGTTTGCGTCCTTTCAAACATTTTAAAATTTCGCTTACATTATGAGCTGTTACTTTTTAAATTTTTAAAAAGAAATGCGTACCCAAAATGAGTTTTAAATAACGGGAATAAAATTGATCTGGAATGTACATACAAACGTATTATTAATAATAATTTGATCCGCGATTTTAAAGCTTTCTAACACAAGAAAATACTTAATCTAGAAAATAAATATAAAATTCTGTTTTATAGCTTGCTTTTATTTAAGAATTTTCGAATTGATATGCAACTTATTTGTGAAAATAAGACACTAGCAATTTAAATTGTATACAACTAGCATATTAAAGTAATTGTTTTTTGGAAAAATTATCACTGATTACATTGAATTGTATATCTTTATAACGTAATAATCTCTATGTGAGAATTCAACATTTGTTTAACTCTTTAAACCTTATGGAATTTTCTACTCCTTAACGAATTGAAGTAAAATTGTAAAAACGTTTTAGAGATATTAATTTCATTGCTTTCTTTTATTCTTTTTTAAATAATATTTCCAAAGTTGATATAAACGCAATTTTTAAGGGCTCCAGTTTTTAATCGATATATTAATCTTATTTCACCGTTTAATCTCGTATATGCATCAAGCGCTTCTGTGAGTGTTAAACTGGTTTTAACTGACATTTTTGCTTATACCTTTAAAGCTGAGTAATTCAATCCGCAAATTTTAATCCTTTTGAAAGTGGATGAATGAGATAAAATTAGATAAAATAGAGAATTTTTTACTTTAATTTAGTTAATTATATTTTGTTTTTTATAATTGGAGCCCTTTTTTTAATTCCTGGAACTAATTTTATTTCATATCTTAGATTTTAAAAAATTTTAATCAGTACAACTGGCATTTTGACTATCTTCTGTTTGCCTTGTTCGAGTTCATTGGATACGATTTTAATTTAATTATCGTGTCCTAATTTTTATTCCCAAATATATCAAGAAGAAACTATAATGTTCGTTTATTTTGCCTAAGCTTCACAGTAAAAATTAATTTTTGTTAATTAAGGCTAATGTTTCTAAATACTCACAAGAAATTGAATATAAAAATTCAAAAACAAATTTAAAAAATCTGTAAATTTTTTTCACATACAAATAAACGCAGTTGAGGGATTTTATATATACTAGTTGGCATATGTGAAATTGATGCAACTTTTAAAACTATTTTGATTTAATTTTTTCTCCATGTTTTAGACCTTTAAATTTTTGGTAAAAACCACAGATGAAATTCCAAGGAATGTTTTCGTATGATCGTCAACGTATCCTAAGGAGAAGAAAGGGAAAGACCAATTCAAGATTTTCTGGAAATGGTACCTTCTATTACAAAGTGCACTGGTTAGTAAACCCAAAGATAACTCATACAAAAAAAAAAGCTTTAATTTAAAAATCCCTAATAAGTTTTTGCGAAACCTCTCATTCATTAAGAAAATCATAAGCTTGCTTTTATTGTAAAAAGTTAAAAAGGTCGGAGAAAACAAGACAAAATATTTAAAGTATAAACATCATATATTATATATAAATATACAAAATAAAAATTAAAAATGTTAAAATAAAACAAATATTTAATATAAAACATATATCTTGTAAATATTTTAAATATAAACAATTTAGGAGCAATTAAAATATTCAAAAATATCCAAAGTTAAAGAATATCCCAATTTGCTATAAAACCTTAAAAGTGAAGCCTTAAAACAAGTTATTTTCGGTACTGGAATAAAAAAAAAAATTCGGAAACACCCACTTTCCAGTAACTTGAAATGTACAATCTGCTTCAATTAAAAATCTTTAGCGTCACATTTCCATTAAATAAAAACAGAACTAGTTTAAACAAGAGTATCCGACATGAAGTCCTCTTTCGCATATTTCTATTAAAAAAGCGAATATCTCTCATTATAATGAAGATGAGTGTTCGCAACTGTTTATCTTAGAGATGCCACACTTCTCCCTTATATCATTTGGAAACTATGCCTGTACACTTCCGAATAAAAGTTCCGAAATTTTATTCAAAATTTCGATTAACTAAAAATTACTTAACATCTTAACACTTACCTGCGATAAAATCCAAAATTATTACTACACAATTTATACAATGTGCAATTTTATTTATACATTTAAATGTATCACCTAGGAAATTCATTCTTTGAGGTAAAATTAAGATCTTGAACTTTCTGTCTTATTTATTGGCATGCTAATTCTGGAACTTTCGCTTCAGCCGCATGGCGTATTTTTATTTCAGTAAATAATTTAGCCTTATGTATGGGGAAAATGTCGGAATGAAATTTAAGGGTAAGAATGAAAACGTTTAGTTTTAATTCAAAAATAAAATATATGTGAAATATGCTAAAATATTTTAATTTAAATAAAAGCTGGAAAATTATATAATACTGAATTTTGTAATATTGATAGAAATAAATTTGAACTGTGATATTTCTAATGAAATTTATAATTTTAATAATTTTTATTAGCCATTTAAAGGCCCTTTTTGTTAGTCGTATTGGAGTAAAATTTTCTTAGAATTGAGATTGGCCCAGAAAAACTAATTCAATGTGATTATTAGATGAATTTAATCTGATTTATTAATTAATTTTGTCCATTAATAATTAAGAAATAAATCAAGGCTCTTCATTTTTATTGAGATTAACAAAGTGTTTGTACCTTATTGAAATATTCGTTAGAATTTATGCTAATTGATATAATTTTATTCAAAAAATGATTAATTTGGTGAAGAGCATACTTCCCCAACCCCTTGAAAGGATTATTTAGGATTTTAAACAAATGATTCTAACTGTTCTTATATATACACTGAAGTGACAAAAGTCATGGGAAAGCAATATGCAAATATACAGATGGCAGTAGTATCGCAGCGAAAAAGTATAAATGCGCAGTCCGTTCTCCAGAGCTTTCATCTGTGTTCAAGTTATTCATGTGAACCGGTTTTTCAGGATTTATGGCGGCACGACGAGAATTAACAGACTTTGAACGTGGAATGATAGTTGGACTAGACGCATGGGTCATTCCATTGCGGATATTATTAGTGAATTCAACATTCCGTGATCCACAGTATCAAGAGTGTGCCGAGAGTATGAAATTTCAGGCATCTCATCCCATCATGGACAGCGCAGTGGGCGACCACCTGCACTTAACGACCGAGACCGCCGACGTCTGTGTAGAATGATAAATGTTAATAGACACGCAACACTTCGTCAAATAACTGCAGGAATCAATGTGGGACGTACGAGGGATGTGTCCGAACCAGTGGAAAATCGTAGCGTGGTCAGATGAGTCACGATTTCAGTTTTTACGAGCTGATGGTAGAGTTCGGGTGTGGCGCCGACCCCACGAAGCCATGGACCCTGTCAGCAAGGCACTGTTCAAGCTGGTGGTGGCTGCATAATGGTGTGAGCTGTTTTTACATGGCATGGACTCGGTCCTCTGGTGCAATTGAACCGATCATTGACTGGAAATGGTTATGTTCAGCTGCTTGCAGATCACTTGCAGCCATTCATGGACTTCACGTACCCAAACAACGATGGGAGTTTTATGGATGACAATGCGCCATTTTACCTGGCTAGAACTTTTCGCGATTGGTTTGAAGAATATTCCGGACTATTCTGGCCACCTAGATCGCACGATATGAATCCCATCGAGCATTTATGGAGACAAACTCCTGCATCATCCACACTTTCACAATTATGGACGTCTATACAGACAGCATGGCTCAATATTCCTGCAGAGGACCAACGACGTGTGGACTCCATGACACTTCGAGTTGTTGCACACAGCCGGGCAAAAGGAGGACCGACACGATATTAACAGTCATCCCATGGCTTTTGTCGCTTCAGCATATATATATATATATATATATATATATGATTTTGAAGTCATTTTTATGATATATTTCAAAATTATTTTAGAATAAAAAGGATTTTTTTCATCCTCTTTAAATTTACAAGATTTTTTTCAATGGTTCATTTATTTTGTACTTTTATATTTTAATCTATTTGTAATAAATTAAACATCTTATATTAAGCCGTTTTATCATCAACGTATTTCACTGTTATAAAATAACTCGAATCGTTTACAGTTTTGCAACACATATTTCATCAAGGACTCTTTATTCATTGTTCAAAGTGACGGTACGAAGACATGGCTTATTGTTCCATAATTAGTAAATTTTTGTTAAACTGGCTTTTAACATACTTTTAGAAATGTGTTGTAATTGAAATACAGTTTAATTTTACAGCTAAGCAGCAAAAAATATTTAATCAATGTTGCACTCATTTTTAAGCTTTGCTGCTCTATCCTGCAGTATAATTAAAAGTATAACAGTATATGATCGGTCTTATTGCTCATTTATTATAATAAGCTGAATTGTAATTGAATCAGAGAAATTTGTATTGAAGAGAAGATATTTGAAATCCTCCAAGTCATTTCAAAAATTAAAAAGAAAATTTCCATAGTATACATGCATTTTTATCGATGAATAATTCCATTCTCTCAATTAAAAAATTTAATAAGCCTGATTGGTTTCAACAAAAGAGTTTCGCATTAATTAAAGTTTCATCTAGTTTCAATGAAGGATTTACTGTCGAGGATCTGAGAGAAAATTAAAAAAAAATATGTAATGCAGATTGCGTCTGAAATAGTACGAATTTAATAACTATTAAAATTTAAAATTTCAAGTGGTTTTGTTGAAGAAAACATTTAATTAAATTATTTTATGTTGACCAGAAACCTCGTCACATCTATTGGTCACCAAAGGTTGCTAGGAAGAAATAAGTGAAAAATATCAACTCAACTGCATTTGCAAAGCTTTCAAATTCAGAATTTTTTTAAAAATTGTAATTCATTTTTAAATATATCTTTATATTCTGTATCAATTTTCTTTAGAGATATTTAAAAACATTTGATTGCAATTAGTGAATTTTAAATCCTAATAACCAGTATTATTTGAGTCATTTTTCAGACCAAATTTCTTTATTTTATGAATATTACAAATAAATATTTTGGAAATTATTTTTATTTGTTGCATTTATAAACCGCATTATCTAAACAGTCCAGTTATTTTAGCATTACTAAATTTCTGAAAAAGATATTTAAATGCAAAATTTTAACCATGCAGACAAATACTAGAAATTGATACCTGGGAAAGTGAAATATCGTTTGAAATTTCCTAATTACATAAATATTTTTCTAAATACTGAAGAAACAAAATGGTAACTTATTATATTAGTAACATTAATTACCAATCGCAATTAATGTTTTAAACTAGCAATTAATGTTAAATTGTGTGTTTTAAATACGCAATTAATGTTCAATTATAAAATAATCGAAAAAAAACCCCTAAAAACAATCACACTTTCTGCATTTTCAATTTATGTTAACCTCACTCTCCTAAACACTAAAAGAAACATACCCTTAAGTATCGCAAGATTGAAATAAGCATCACACGATGAGGTCTCCGAACCCCAGGGCTGAACTGGCGGCAAAAGGGGAAGGCAATCTTCTTGCCCAAACCGCGGCATTTTTAAGCGTGAACCTATTATTAATGCTTTCGGCAAGGATAGCAGCCTGAAGCTCGCCGACATGAGGGCCAACATATTCTATTTAACATTTCAAATCTTGTTTTTGACCATTAAAAGGGATAAATTTAATAATTGTATTGCAATGTGATATTTATTATTAAATGAAAACATAGTAATGAATATAGTCATAAATCGATGTGTTTTATGTAGCTTAGTGCTATTGTCAACTACTGGCCAGTGAATCAGAGACCCAAGATTAATATTTTATTGGACCACTTTTTGCACAGATAACTGCTCTGACACGTTTGGACATCGAGTCTGCAAGCTTCTGCGATGCATTTACATCCAGAGAATACCATGCATTGGCTATGCAGCTCTTTAGATCTTGTAAATGAGATGGACGAGGAAAGTGCTCTCTTCTATTCTTTCCGAAATATCCCACAAATTTTCTATGGGGTTAAGATCTGATCTATGTGGTGGCCAAGGAAGGTGTTGGAAATCAGGTGATGCTCAGCGAACCAATTTTGAACACTTCTGGCACGATCTATAGTTTCATTATCGCTCATGAAGTATCTGTCGCCATCAGGATAAAAATTTAACATTGCAGAGTGCACTTGATCTGCCAGTATATCTAGGTATCGCATGGCTGTTTGGTTACCCTCGAGGCACGACTTCCATGACAGTAGAACATGCTCCATATCATGATAATCCCTCCAGACCCTTGCACGGCGGGAGTAAGGCAAGATGGATTCGTCGCTTCGTGGGGTTCTCGACAAATTCGACGTCTTCAAATCAGTTCAAAATAAGATGTGGCGGGATTCATACCACATTAACCGTTTCCAGTCCTCAGATGCCCAGTGCCTTTTTTCCCGACACCACTGCAAACGAATGTTTGCATGTCGGGCAGAAATGGGCGGTTTTCTAACAGGCACTCGACTATGCATTCCTATTCTCTACTATTCTCTGCAGAGGGTTTCGAGCTGAAATCTGTTGGGAAGAGCCTTGG
>JAOUZG010020860.1:980707-991200 GCA_026289955.1 Argiope argentata
AATTCAGTTATCTTTGTGCTCTTTTTAAATTGATGTGAACTGAATTATTTCCAAGCTGAAGAAAGGGGTTAGAAAATCGTTCCTATTAGTTGCAGCAATGAAGCAATTTCAATTTTCTTCATTTTCATTTATAGTGATCGCTAAACAAATCTTGACTCTTTTCGTTTCGTTTACTTGCGCAAAAGAAACACAGTTTCAAATTGATCATATGATTAATTGTCACAAAAATGAAAGCCCTATTTAAACTTTGAAGCTGGAATATTTGAGAAAAATATAAAGAAAATCTACTGAATAATTTACATTTCCTCACAGAATAAAAAAGTGGTGGATTTATACAGATTATTTATGAGTAATACTTAGAAAAATTTACATTTATTATAAATCAAATCAGCTGCTTTTCAATACAAATAGTATATGTGAGAAAGTTAAAAAAATGCCTAATAATTGACCTGATTTACATAAATTACGTACAATTAATTTTACCATATATATAATCAATGATAGAAACAATTTTGAAAAATGATCGAAAATTAAAAATATATATATATTCTTTTTAACAATTGACAGACAAAGTAAATAATTATTTCCAAAATCTATTGTATTTTATTTTAAAAGAAATGAAAATGTGAAATTCATAGGAATATTTTCTGCGTATTTGAACGAAGTCTTGAATAATCAAGTATTATCCAAGCATTAAATATCTTTAATATTTCTTTTTAAAGTAAATTTTTATTTTCAAATTAATTTACAAAATTAAAAGTCCCTTAATTAATTCATATGAAAATTAAAGTCCATAAAAGTAATTAATTCATATGAAAGAAATGACATCTATATATTACATCAGTGGCCACTGTTCTCAGCCACTATTAATTTTCTAAAAATTCTGAATTATTATTTCATCTGGAAGTTTATGGCCCTTAAATACGTCATTAATGTCTGCCTTTCCGCTTTCATTTTTACCCGAAATTGCGAGATAATCAAAGCCCCACCAATTGCACTAATATTCGTTGCCATTGATTTCGCCGCTTCGCAAGTACAGTCTAACAAGTTTGACGGAATTTGAGAAATCGGTCCAGCTATCAAGTCTGAATTGTTCAAAATGTCTCGAACTATCAAGAAAAGAGTTAAGTCAGCATGATGACCCATCTAAAGATCATCATCATGCATCTGTAATGAAATATTCGCCTTCAATTTAACGGCTGTGATTCGAGATCCATAATCTTCAGCCTGTATTTCCAGTATCCAAAAAATGGTTTCAGCTCTTGGGAATCCCATATTGTGAGACTAAAATGGCTTCTTCTACTTCAACCTGTGTTCTCCTCCCCCCCCTTTTAACCGACCCAGCTTCGGTTTCGATTAAATGACTTCGTTGAGATATCCTACTCATCGAAAAACAAGCTCACTGAATGTCGTTCATTCTTTTTCGCTTTGTTTTACATTAGGGTGAAAGCCGAATCAAATTCGCTGCCACTAAAGCATTGTCTTCATGAAACACACAATTTGCATTCTGTGAACTTTGAAAATAATAAAAGCTTCATTTGTAAATCTCTCCTCCCATTTTATGCAAAAAAAAATATGCTTATACCGTTATTTTATACAAAACTTAAAATACCCTTTAATTGTTTTAAGCAATGCCTTAGAATCTGTTGCAGCATATTGTATATGCAGTATGACAGAAAGGATTAACATTATAGTGGAATCAGTGAGACAAGTCTTCTTAGCAATCTTCAACGTATCGTCTCTGTGATGCTAAAATGATGCAAAGACAAAATTCTGATTATCATCACGTGTTGCCTAACAGCCCTTGAAGAACACTGCGTCTATTATTGTTGATTTTCCGTCATTGCGAAAGAACGGTGAAGATTCTTTCTCTAACGCCTTTCTCCCTTCAGGAAAAGTGAAACAGTAACGCATTAAAATAAATCTCAGGTCAAAGCCAGGTTGTGATTCGTCTCTCTTGATGCTACTGTCAAGGACTTTTCCCCCAAGAACCGTTGAACAGGCAAATGGAAAAAAAAAATACCTCTTGCACAGTTGTGTCCCTTTGAATAAGAAGAGTCGATTGTAGTTTCAAGAAACCACTACGGTATGTGTTCGGCGACATTTCCTTAAAAGTTATCTTTTGACTCTATTTTGAAATTTATCAACTAGAGTCAATATGCGTGTGAAAACGGAAAAGATCACAGGATTAACACAAAGGGATATAAAAAATGCTACGTCAGTTTCAACACTCACACATTTAATTATCTGGAAATGGGTTTGTAGTCATTGCAATTTTTTAGAAAACTCAAAAGCAGCCTCATTTTTAATCACTAACCCTACTCACTCACTCGTCTTGCATGGGTTGTTAAAAACAATTTTGAAAATTATTAGTGCGGCAGTTCATTTGAAAGAAAATATTATCTTGGGACTAAAAAAGTATGAATTTTATGATCGTGCCATTTGAAAAGCCTCATGTCTGCCTCTGACGCTTTTTCTAACATTATTTTTGACGATGATGATGGCGATAAGCTTTCATGGTACTTAATGACAAATCTCCAACCGCGTGATTCCTGATTATTGTACGTTTGCTGTCGGAAAGCGCGTTAGAAAGAAATACTCTAAGATCAGTTATGTTTTATTTGCATTTAAAAATGCATGAAGAGTGGCAGAATCGTTAAAACAAAATGATGGGAAATTTGAGAAAAGAAAAACATACTTTGCGCAGATCCTTAAGTACGGCTGCTTCATTAACTACCCGACATAATGTGACTGAAGGATCTCATTGTTTGTTCAGTTAATGATATGAATGAATTTTATTTGTTCCAGCAGCGTGATTCTGCATCAAGTTTTGAAGAAATGCAATCATTTCATTTGACAAAGTAAGTGCTAAATTTGCTATAGGTTTATTGCTGTAACGCTGTACCCACCAAATTACATTTATCTAATTTCTAAAATGTACAGTTACTGTATTTTCCAATTAAGCTTTTTGCCTTCATTCAAGCATTTATATGAATGTACTTTAACTTTTAATGAGACGGATTAAATAAAGTTTTAAAAAATTAAATTTTTATGCGGCATCTACAATGTGAATAGTGTCAAATAGAGAAATATTTCTCTGACATTTATCTGTAGACACAATAAGATTCAGGCTCCTATTTTCAAAAATTCCTGTTGTATGTTTTTCTCTAAACTTGGAGGAGCTCACTCTTTATTTGGACTGAAATGTCTATTTTGAAAAGGCAAATACATTCAATGTATGAACTGTCATGCGCAAATATTTCTCTTGCAGCGCATCATTCATTCTGATTTGAGAGAAATTCGCCGATCGTACACGCTGATCGCTCCTCTTCGTGCAGCTTCGCTTTGGCACTTAAAAATAAATCCTCTTAACAAATTAAAAATAAAAATTCCCTCGAGACATACGGATGAAATAAATATAAAAACTAATTCAACATAATTACCATTAACTGACGACTCCGACCCACCATCGACACACAGATGAAACTGGAAGACCGTGACATTGTGGCAGAAACACTTCCAGGAACTGTGGTTGAGTTCTAAGGTCTTTCACCGGCCACGGCACAAACCTTCCTTTGTCAGGAAGTAAGTCCTGTCGTCGATGGAAGGAGTCAGACTCCAACCTTTTCGTGTAGCCACGGAGGTAGGGGGAACCAATCACCATGTTTGAAGGTTCTCATTCTCAATTATGAGATGCTCCTCCTTTGAGACGTTTCGTAAGACATAACTGCTCGTCGACATGATGAAGGAGGTGAGAAAGTTTGAGAAAATGGGAATTTAAAACATTTCTTAGAAGTAGCACAATTCCGAAGAGAAAAAGAATCATTGTTCACAATTATGTGCGTAATATTGAACTTCGATGAGAGCAACTAGCCATAACAGTTTTGATACCATCTCCATCATAGCACCAACTTCTGGCCAATGTCCTAAGAATGAAATTCTATTCGTAAACGGAAGGGGGACATTTATAACTAATTTCAAATAATCACGCAGAATAGTTGACTCGAATAACTATTCATTCGGACATTCGTGAAATGTTTTTCCTACAACTATCTTTCTTCTTGTCCTCTTTAACGGATTTATCATTTCAAAACTTCTTCAAAACTCATAAAATACCGTAGTTTAAATTTTACCTCAAATCTTCCCTCGAGAAGATATCGGTCGTTGTCGTTCATTGAGTGGCTGCTTAGATGACGAAGCTTGAACTTGTTGTTACCTCAAGGTCGAATCTTTATACACGCACAGATGTACTGAAAATAGCTCACCAAAGAAAAAGGAAAGGAACCATCCTGAAACTGTGCTAACCAGTAAAATGCAATACGATCCAAATTAAATATGAAGGAAACCCTAAACAAATCGGCGCACAATTGAAGATTTAAAGATGTGATGATCCCATTCCGATCCGAGGAACACGTGTGTAAGCGAAGAATGTCAGGTAGATAAATGAGAAGACATTTCTCACAATTCGGTGAATTAGAGAGTAGTCTCATCAGCGACACGAAAACCGCAGGATGATTGATGTTGCTCGCTGAGTCAATCATGCTGCGTTTGCCGTCAGAACATATTGGGAGCAGTGAACAAAAAATGGTACCCACTTGCGGCGTACCACGTCCGAAGCAACAGGAAGTCGACGAGACGGGAAGATCAAAGAACCATCCAGGAAGTGAAATCCGGAATTCCAAAATGATTCGTTCAGAATATAGGCGAATATATAGAGGGACAGCTATTTCACAAATCATTTCCAGGTGCATTGTGAAAGAGAATCGGCAACTATATGCGCTGTTCGTGTACCGTCTTTAACAATAAAATATCGTCTGTATTGTTGAGGACTCAGAACGACGTAGAATATTGACGTTTTGTTTAGTGATGAATCCTAGTTCCTTTTGGGGGCAAATGATACACATGCAGGGTCATAGAGGCTCCCTGCTGAATAATACACTTTCACCCACGTTGCCGTGAGATACATTGGCCGCATAGCAGGCGTAACGGTCTAAGGTGGCATAATCTATGCTAGTCAGCTTACTGTACATCTGATACGTCAGATTAAAGAAACAGCATTACATTGATGATAAAGAGAGTCTTTTGCTAAACGCTCTTTTAGCGGCAATTTCCCAGCCAGATAATGCTCTTCCGCCCACAGCTCCTGTCGTTAACAATTCCCACGCCACGCCCCTCGCAGAGTGCATGTGGGGTGAGCTGATGCCGCGTCTTATCTGCACGTGATTTAAAGTGGGTCGTTAAGGAATTGTGGGCCCCTCTGCCGCCTGCAATATCAGACTCCAGGCGAAATGCTGAACCGCATTAAGGTTGGTATTGCAGCAGGAGGTGATCCGAGGCGCTATTGTGATTGCAGTATATTAGTTTAATTGGCGATTAATTCATTATTAAACTTGTTTATTTGTCTTGAACTTGATTTCCTTTTTTGAATCTTTACTTATAAAATAAATATTATTTTAATCCGCTTCTCTCTTCTTCAAGGGCTATTTTCAATGGAACTATGCGTATGATGATTCTGTTTGTGAATCCCATTTAGTAATAGATAATTTTTGAGGAATTTTATATATTTTCCTCAAATTTTTTTTTGTTTAATACAGTTTCATGAAATTATTCTTAAAATTTTCTTCAATATTTTACAATTCCACACATTTCAAAATAATACTATCATTATTTTTAAAATTTTTAAAAATCTGCTTTTATTTCTTTGTACTGACATTAATGGAGCCTTGTCAATCTGTAGATTGAAAAGTTGTGCATTTATTAATTTACTCTTCCTTCTACTTTAATTAATTAATCTTCTAGCTTTTCTAATTGAGTTTATCAATTTAATTTCCACTCTCACATTTTAATTTTACCTTATAGATGTATGAACAATGTGTGAAATTTTTGCGTTTACATATATTTATTTTTATCTATATTTCTTTCCTTCTGAGGCTCAATTTTTCACTTAATATTTTACATGAAGGATTCCAATTGATAATTCTTACTTCTCCTTTTACTAAGTAGCAATCTGCAGGGAGAAATAAAATATTGTGAATGTTAATTAAAAAAAATTTTTTTGTTGAAATTTTCAAACCTCATAAAGTATTTAAAAAATTCTAACCACTTAAGTTTTATTTCTCGTAATTTTCAGCACTTCTTCCAACATCTATCATAATTTTTTTTAAACCATTTTAGAATTTCCTATTTTATCACAAATCCATCGCAAACTAAACAAAAGCGACTGCATGAACGGAATGGAAATGCGGCTTTAAAATTGCCACCACTTGCACAAACTCACGAACAGACAAACAGGAAGACTATCCTTTGATAAATTCAGTTGGAATATGCTCTCTTGCCAACTGGTCTGAGGATGAGCTGAATGTGGGTTCTGAGCCACTGCATCCCTGTTCCAGGTGACAGGGCGGCAGGTAGGTTTCCAGTCAAAGGGATTCTTAAAAAGACGGCATTCTATTGTAATTATAGCATACTAGTCGTTTTCGGCAACCAGCTGGTTTTCTAGGAATAATGCTCTCTAAACTTTTCGAATGATGTACCTTGGTCTTTTATAAGTATCTTCAGCAAATTATTTTTAAAGCTTTCAGCTTTCGTTAATCACATAATTCATATTATTATAGAAGCCTAACGATATTTCGTTCAACGTAATACATTTTTCTACACTGATGTCAGGTGTCGCAATATTAAAATATGACTTTGAAATGGAATAGATAAAAATTTTGAAATAAAAGAAAGAATTTTAAATAAAATTTGAATAAAGAATAAAAAAAGACATTTTTGATGAAACTAAAAATATTTTTTTTTTCTAATACGTCTAGAAAAAATTGAATTCTTCAGCCCGGTAATCTTATGCGAAAGACAAGAATTTTTTAAATAGTTTATGCGATATTTGAAAGAAAAAATAACATTCAATAAAAATTTCTCTCATTCCTCTTGAAATTCGGCTTTGCGTTCAGAGATTTAAAGAGGGCGAATGAGGGACGCAGTCAACGAAGGAGGAGAAGATTGATGAGATCCATGCAGAAGACCAAAATCACGGTTTTTATAGAATAGAGACATTCAAATTTTTCAACTCAAACTCAATTTGAAATGAAAAAAATGTGTGATTTTTTAAATTGGAACATTAGTATTTCAAGAATATTTTATTAAATGTGACAGACATCGACAGAAAATCTGAAAAATAAAATTAATTCATAATTCATGCGAGCATTTATTGATTTAAACTACAAAAAGTAAAATTACTTATTTCATCTAGGCCATTTTTATTAGATATATATATTCCGATCAATGAAGTTTTAGAAATTAGCTACCATGCAGAGATTAGAGTGGATAACCTTTACTTATTAAATTACGCACGCCTTAAATAAAACTGAAAATAATTGATTATTTAGTCCATCAAGCCATTTTCTTAAAATTAACAAATTAGATGTTGAGCCCAGATTTACGCGGATATTTTGTATTTATTAAACCACATTTGCCGTAAATAAAGCTGATTTATTGCATTAATAATATAAATAGATAATATAACAGATCGAGCAAAACGTTTTCTCTCATTAATTTTTGTAGAAAATATCGCATTTTATTTATTCCATTTCATACGAGCACGCGCTAAACACAACCCTTTTCTATATTAAATTTCAATTAACAGTTAGTTTAATCTAACTATTTGAGTTTCTTTCAACATATGATAATGTTCTGATAAAAGCTCATCTTTCCCACTTGCTCTTATCATCCTAATAAAATAAAATTTCATTTTTATTTTGTTCAAAATAAGTTGATTAAAGTATGGAAGTTAAAATACGTTTTAAAAACTTTAATTAAAAATAGAAACTAAATTTATTGATTAATACATTGGTATCCTTTAAAATATTATTTTTTTAACATTAAGATGATGAAAAATTCAAGTTTGTACTGAAATAATTTCCTTTATCGCTGGAAATTGTCAAAGTTTCTTTTAATTTTTAAATAATCAAGTTTCTTATTAAAATGTAAAAAAAAACTTTGAAGTGCATCGTTCAAATTATATATAGACCGAGTTTAGCATCTGTAGATCAAACTGTTTGCTTTCATAATAAGCAAAGATATATCGAATGCTAAAATTCTTTGGTTTAGCTAGGAATTTATTTTATTTTTGAACTCCGTATTTAGAGGCACCTTACGGAAATTTAGCATGTGATTTCAAAATTGTATATGCCTGTAAGTTCTTTTTTATTATTTTAAAAACCTTTTATTGTAAGACGTGCAAATTCATCTGCCAAATGGTTCTTTGAAAATCGTTCCTATAGCCGAATATTGAAAAACACGGACTCTCCACTTAATTCAACTATTTGCAGGCCTATTTTAAATCTAATGTCAATTCCGAAAGTTTCATTGAAAATTCGTTTCAACCAACAAAAGAATAAATATTCCAGTGGAACATCTGTTTAATTAGCTATTAATTATAGCAATAATAATAATGGCAATGAAGAGAATGTTCTGCTTTTAGCTTCACTGCGCACCAACAGAATGTCGCTTTTCGTTCTATCCCAAAGAAATCCGATTGGCACACCGTTTGTTCAATTTAAAACAAAGTTTAATACGCATCTACAACTAGAAGGGGGAAATTGCAGTCCGTCTTTATCTTTGTATTTTGCCAAATAACTGTTTCCATAAGAACACATATGGACAGACATCCCATTGGCGAATTTCAAACGTAATATCAGAAAATTCAGGACTTATAGAGCAAGAAATGGTACGTCCTGTTTTATTAGTCAAGAGTTATCCGTCTTTGAATTAAATTAATATCTAAACTTTTGACATAAATATGTCACCAGAGTTAAGAAAAGTTGAAAGTTGAGCAAAATCCTCCAAATGTAGAGTCTCATTTTTTTAAAGATTGCAATATTTTTTTTCTTTGAATATTATGTATAAAAGAGCTAAAAAATATCAGAAATGTTAAGCTCTAAAACAGAATCTATATACATTTTTGGAAGAGTGCAGATAGACATGAATTTCTACTGTGGTTTTCTGTAGGAATATTCTCAACGCTTTGGAAACGACATTAAAGCACAACCTTGATTGCAATTCCAATGATTTTGCAATCAAGCCGCAGAGAATTCTGTTTTAATAAAACGACTTTCTATCGAGATTTACAGAATAGTGATACTTAATTTATACTATTGGTATTATCTGAATCAACTGAAGTATTGAGAAAATAAAAGTTAGCAAACATAATATCAGAACGTAAATTTAATGAAGCAGATTTCGAGGAGACCTCGAAATCTGCTTCATTTAAATGCATATGTATTACTTGACTCATTGATACGATGCCTTTGCTGGTATACTGAATCACTATAACTAAATATTCAATTTGTAACATTAAAAAATTAATATAAACACACATTTGTTACGTTTAAAGGCTTTTTTTTCTGTTTTAATCTTCGTTTTCTTTCCAGCCTTTAATCTGTACTTCGTTATTGTAAACGTTCCGGCTTTTCAAATCCAAGAAAATTATGCTGAGTAAATAATAAATGAATTTCTCGTCGAGTTTACATCACGTCTCAGCATCTCTCCCCTCTCCCCATTTTTTTTTAATTTCTGAAGAAGCATGGTTATTAAGGATTTCAAAATCAGCTGCTAACGTCGAAGCCACCGTCTAACAACAGCACGGCACCACTCCTGTTCCGAAGATGAAACGCGCGAGGGTAATCGCTCTTCTGTCAGCTGCGCGTGCTCCCGGGTTATGTACTCGCGAAAATACAGCAGGAGACGGCTGGAGCTTTAAATTAAGTTATTCCTCTCCCCTAATCCGAAGAAAGTTTTTAGAAAACGTGTCAGCACGGGCGAGCCGACTGCCGGACGAATGTCATTATTCCGTAAAGCGTCGGGGCTTTCAGTGCCATTTGTGGCTACGCACAACTCTCCTGAACACTAATTTCGTTCCGGAGATATTGTATTGCCCTTCATGTTTGAGGAAATGAAACACTTGGACAAGGCAGTTTTGTGTAAAATTAGAAAATGCGTATCCCGAATGATACGAAATAAGAATATTGTCATATCTCTCATTATTAAAAAAAGATCCATTTATAAAATTGTCATGT
Source organism: Argiope argentata (assembly GCA_026289955.1). NCBI lineage: Eukaryota > Metazoa > Arthropoda > Arachnida > Araneae > Araneidae > Argiope > Argiope argentata. Next base: position 990,781 of record JAOUZG010020860.1, read on the forward strand.
TTTCGAGGCTTGTTTCTACCGAAATATGAAATGGTGTAATTTCTTATTTTTTAAATGTTACCTCCATTGAAAATTAAATCAAATATTAATTAAATAAATAAACGATTGAAGGTGCAAAGTACACCATATATATATTTAAATGTGCAATCCAAGATTAAATTTTAAAAGAATTAATGGAAAAGGAAGATGAAAAATATTAGTTTCACTGATAATTGAAACTTTGAATTTTAAGATCGCATAAAGACATTTCTTCTTTATTTTGAAATCTCTGAAAATTACTACATAATTTCTGATTAACTGAAAATTAAAGCTTTCGCCATGAAAAATTGACAATATTCTTTTTTATATCCTAAAGAATGCGTGTGCGGAAGTTGAAATCGGTCCAATCACTTAGGAAATGTGGGCCTCATATATATATAT
>JAOUZG010020860.1:1003822-1027151 GCA_026289955.1 Argiope argentata
ATATATATATACTGGTGTGAAAAAAAATTATCATTTAGAATACTGGTGTATTTTAACAATCGCAATGAAGTGTGATGTGCAAATACTTAATTTTATTATAGAACAATTTCTGACATTCTTCCCGATTCAAAGGCGTCCTGATGAAAGTAAGCGCTAACGTGCAAAAATATCTACTTATTCATTCAGAAAACTCAAATCACGTAAATTAAACATATCATCTCTCTATATATAAGCTATAATTTTTATTTATTTGTTTATTTAGTATCCTCGTGAATATCTTACCGACTGCGCCAGTAAAACGCTTACATTGGGCACAGCGATTAGGCAATCATTATGACAAAAACAATTTATTTTACAAAACTTTAACATATATGTAATATTGAATATGTGACACAAACAAAAACCCGCACAACACGAAAAGGTTAGCATAATTCTCATTTACTGTGCAGCTGGCTTCTCACCGATAACAAATACCGAAATCAGATGAACTTTACTACGAGTATCAATGAATAAGCTGGAGAGAATATTCTTTTATATTGGTTTGAAAAAAATAGGTGCAAAAAAAACTTTCTATAAATTCAATATTTTATAAATAAGAATATAAAACTGCAAAGCAACAACGTGAAACTATATTTTAATTATTCTTGTGAATTTTTGTTTAATGGCCAAACCGTTCCCTCAAAGCGGTGGTTCAAAAGTGACGTTTTATTAGTTATTGACATCCATCCCCCACCTCTCACCTTGAAACTCACACACACGAAACTGAGGCTTTTCACGCCCTCCTCCTCTTCTCAATTAAAGCCGAGGGATGTGTTTAAACGACGTGTCAGAAATGATAATTTAAATATGTACAGTACATTAGCTTAACTATCGTGGGAGCATTAGTGTAACTAAAAATGGGCCGGTGGCTCGTCTTTTAATGTTCTTCTACAGCATTTAGAGTTAAATTAAGGATTGTTGGAATTTAAGGAGGCAATAAACAGTAACAGCTCTAAGTCAGAAGCAGAAAGCAATCACAATTACCCACGAAAACTCACGTTTTCTGATCCTTAATGTTTTTTTTTTCCCGATGAGGAAGCATTTTGTCATAAGAATTTATTATTTCCGTTTATTTAGACTTCTAATCTGCTCGACGTGTTTCTTTTTTGAGGAGGAATTTTGTAATCAATTTCACATGCATTTCCTAAAATCATAATTTCTTAGAAATTTCAAATTTTTGTTCATTTACGTGCTCTCTATAATTTTTCTTTATTTCCGTATCTATTTTGCATTTTCTGGATGGATCTGAGAAAAATTATGTAACATTTTATAGTATTTGTAATAATGAATTTGGTAATGAGCTCTATTGATAAATAGAAAATACATATTTAAGGAGACGCTTTGAGAGCTGGATTTATGAACATACTGAAAATTGGAAAATAGTATTGTTTTTTCATTAAAAATGTGGATGTGAAATGAAAATTTCTGTACACTTGAGGTGTTGGAAACAATTCTGTAGAGATATTAAGCTCTAATGGATAAATATAATTTTCTAGAGTATAGTGGGATAAGTTCAGCTGTGAATGGGCTCAATTCAGAGAATGGGACCCGAGATTATATCCTAATGGTTTAGAATTACAAAATATTTATAAATATATATGTAAATTTTTTAGACCATAACTAAATCTAAACCATCACATAATCACAACTAATCTATAAATCTAAAAAAACACCTTTTTTTAAAAAAAATCAACTTTATTTTATGTTTTTTAGATTTTTTAAGACATTAAGTAGCAATATAATCGATGAAAATCGCTCTTTGCTACTTCTGGCTGGATTAGAAATATTCAATTTTTTTTTAATTTTAAATCGTAATCTCAATTAGTTCACTCTAAATCAGTACTTTCCATCATAGATTCGGATGCAAGGATGATATCTGTAGCTACAAAGGAATAAGCCTAGAGTGCATTCTGAGTTTGTTCTGACATACGAGAAAGCTCAAGATAAGCAACCTGCGAGAAGAATTTAAAAAGATATCTTCTTCTTCTTGTGTACAGCCAACCACCCCGCCACCACTGAACGTAGCAGTATCGATTGGATTTGTTGTGGCTAACTGTGGTCTTTAGCACCGTCCATCCTTACATTGACCGAATTTGTCAAACTAATATTCTTTTCAAGGTAATTAGCCCCAAAGTGGTCAAATACTGACCAACTCTACAAACATTCAAACAGTTAGCAAAAAAAAAAAATGACCATTTTTGACATCTTGTCCTTTAGAGTCTCTAGATTACCTGATACCATCAGTACTGAACACAAGTCTTTATTTTCAACTTACAGATGTTTTTTGTTATTTTCCTGCATTTTTCCAAATTTTTGGAAATATGCTGGGAATTTTATAAGTCCTGATATAATTTTGATTACCAGTGGATGGTATTTTCTTATTTTTATTTTTGGATTAGGAATAAGATCGTAAGCTGCTGTTCCTTTTTTGGACATATACCGTCTATCAAACCACAGTAGCCTAATTTCTTCTCTCAGTTCCCATTTTAAGACATCTTTTGATTTGGGAACATTTATATCCACACTCTCTTTCTTTGCCGCCATCTTTTCTTATTGATCAACCTTTTCATTACCATATATCCCAATATGGGCGGCCTTAATACAGCTTATTTCCATCAACTTGTTAAATTTTACTCTTTTTATGTTTTCTTTTATCGTCCATATTTCTCTATTACAATTGTTAAATGATTGTATGGTTTGTAGAACTGACAGAGAATCTGAAAAAAATTGATCACTTCTGTCCGTCTTCCACCTTTTCACAATACTCTGTGGCCATCTTTAAAGCTGGCACTTCTGCCTGGATCATTTGGAGAGCCGTCAAAAGAAAGATATGATTCAGTATGCTATTCAAGTAATGTTGAACATTTTAAAGATAAAAAATTTTGCATTCTCAAAACAAAAATGTTTTAATCCTTTGATTGACTTTGAGATAATAATAACTGCCATTGATGTTCGACACCTCGACTCATTCGTCGCAATGACCCTTTCCGCCGACAGTTTAGAAATTCTAGGCAGCACCAATCTTCCACTCACCGTCAGACCCTTCGAGTTCTTCAACCTAAATAGCAAACCTTTCCCACGACTGGAAATAAAGTAACATTGCGAATGCTCCGAGGCAACCGAGTTGGAATTGCGATGCCAGTCTATGAAGGAATTTCAATAATTTGATTGCCGATACATTCGCATTGCATGCGATTAAAATCCTTTCATGCATACTACTTTAACTCAAAGATAACTTTCGTATAATATGGCATATGAAATATTTTTATTGTCTAAGATCTTTATTGGCTTTTATCAGCAGCTGCTTTTCTAATGGACCAATATTATTACTCTTAGTAGTTTTCAACTGATTCTTAACTACTAGATCATAAGCTACTTATAATTAAATTTTTAATATCAATTGAGCCAGAGTCTTTTTAAAAATCATCGATAGCTAATTTTCTCCTAAAGTTATAAATATTTACTTTTTTTTAGTTAATGTTGAAATGTAAAAACGGTTATTTTTGTGTGAACATCCACTTAATTTTAGTTTTTAGTTCAGTTTACTCACTATTTCCGGACCGTTTAAAGGGTTGTTGAAAACATAATAAAATTAAAAGGGAAATTTAAAATAAAGTGGTAAAGTATTTCCAAATGTAAAAAGTTGAAATATTTATTAAATACTGATTGAATAATTAATTATGTTTACCATAATCTTTCTTTCAGTATCTTCTCACTTTTCTTCTTTCAGGAAAAGAAGTAAAAATACTCTTTCACTAATAAATGCTACTTTATATAATAATTGTGAAAAATTTGATTGAATTCGGCGCAACTGTTGAGTAGGAAACGTGCATCATTCAGTGATCCGTCTAAACAATAGCATTTCAAAAAATAATTGATGTACTAAAATGAATTTGCTATAAATTTTATTTTAAAAAAAAAACAGCATTTTTAGACATGAAATTATTGTTTATTTCAACATAACGCTTCCTCAGATTTTTTTTGCTTTGGTGAAACCACAGCAAAAGAGAAAAGTATTTAGAAAGGCAGTTGCAATGAAATTGATCTGGCAGATGTTTTATTTGAATTGTTTTTATTTCCACTCCAATAATGAATTATTTAAATCATAATCACGTTTTTAAAGTTTTATCTTGTGCTTTCACATTTTTAGACCCTTATTTAGAGAATTTAATTTGCTGGGGAATAATACATTTATCAAGAATGTGAAATTGAAATTCACTATTGGATAGTAAATAAAAATCATTCAACCTCTCATCGAACGTTTTCACCATGATGATAGGGTTGCAAATAAAGAGAGAAAAAACGCAAAAAGGTATTTCTTCAGAAATATAACGCTGTATTATTAAACTGATTCGAAAAAAACTAATTAAGTACAGCAGATTTTGCTGTGAAAGTAGTAAAACACCCTGGAAAATAGGGTTGTGCTGAAACTGTTCCTCTTGTAAAAAAGAACAACGTATACATCAGTATCAGTACAGTTAATAGGATAAATCTATATATTAGTCAAAAGAATTCAAAACTGTGGCCGGAGTTTTGACATAAAGTGAGAGCTTCTTCCCGTTAATTTTGGTGTCCCGTTTGTACTTCTGCATTCTATCTGTGAGGTGTGTAAATGAGCGTCCCCTTCCCTTCCATAAAAAATGGTTACGCAAGCGAGGGTGAAGCATCCAGTACACTCATGTCCCTAAATTAAGGATAATGAAAGTTCAGGAAAAGAAAGAGTCAGAAGCAAAACAAATATGACTTATTTGAAAAGTCTATTAATTTTTTTTAAAAAAAGGTTAACAGAAAAAAATGCTATATGCTTGATATAAAACATAAAAATTGCAATTTTTTTACTTCCTGGAGAAAATTAAAAAAACAAACTACTTTTTAAATTTCCTCTAGGAAAAACCAAACCAATATTACTCAATTGGTATGAGAATCAACACAAAGTAGGGCTCCCAGTCTATTAATGCATAATATTGTCTTTTAATACATAGTAAGCAATACAGTCCGTACAATGCCTAGACATGCTGAGAATTAAATATCGATCTGATCTTGGGGATTATTACACCACTCATGAAGCAAGGCTCTCCGAAGTTCCGGTAGACATGCAGGCGGGGGTAGACGGGCTGCAATTCATCATCCAAAAATGTCCCTCACATGCTCTTCTGGATACAAGTCCGGAGAGAATGCTGGCCAATCCGTGTGTGTGATATATTTCAATCGAAGGTACTTGTTTAAAAGTTTGTAATCAATGATGTTTTCTTGGTGGTAACATGTGTCTGACGCTCTCCATATGAAAGTCCGGTGAGAATCAGACTGCAACCTAAACCTGGACTCGACGCGAAACATCACAAACACCCATTGGTGCGATGTCCATAATCCATACTCTCTACTGCATGTTACCACATGTGACCGTGAGTTGCAGTAAGTGGAACACATCTGACAGGCCTACGAGAATATATGACAATCTGCCCTAAGTCTGTACGCGGTTTCTCTCGTACCAGTGGTTAAAGACAGCTGACGATACAGGTTTGATGCTGCACTCCATCTGTGTCTTTTGGCAGTAACTGCCAAATATCAGTCTTCATTCGGCGTTGTAACTCGGCAGCAACCTGTGCTTAACGTCAACTCCCATTGCCATAGCCTGGAGGTGACAATCCGGACGATTTCAAGTTTCCCGGAAGCTGGGTATGCTTACATTCCAGATGGCCGAAAATTCTACCAAGTAAAAAATCATTCAAATGCACCCTTTCTGTCCTATCTATGCGGTTGATGCACTGAGAGGCCTTTAACGCGTTTGCGAACAATTTTACTTCTTTGCCTGTATTCCTTATCCTTCACTTTCTTATATTCTGTTTATTCTGAAGTACTATCGTAGTCATCTGGGGGCTTCTTGTAATTTACATATGATTTTTGAAGATGTGTATAATAATTTTACGGGTGATATATATATTTTGGTGCTCTATTTCCGCGTGGCTCCGAATTACTCCCCCCCCTTGTTCGCATGAGTGTAGTTTAGTCATACTTTTTGCCTTAATTGGCACTACTTTAAGAACAAGAGACGCTCACTCGGCTTCAATCGCTGACAGATAACTGTGAACTGTCTTGTAAAGTGCCATAAGCCGCATCAACTACAATTCAAAAATTCGCTCAAGGCTTTCAAGATAAGAATTTCAAATGTCGGAAAAAAGTAATCTTTACACGTGGAAGTTAATATAATGGTTTCAGGCCAGGCAATGAAATTAGAAATTAAAGCACTTCATTTTAGAGCTAGGGTAACATGCGGAGGGTTTCATGATAGTTTTGTGCTGGTATAGCAGTTAAGGGGTCGGAAATCTTTAATTTGCTGATGGAAATTTGGCCATATTGAAAGACAAAATGAATACAAAAACAATTAGAAATGAACTGTCTTTTCAAGACAGTTCAATGAATTGTCTTTCATCAAGATAATGATCCTAATTACAAATCTAGAATAGTCCAAGAATGGGCACTGTATCACTGCCCGAAAATAACTGATACTCCTCCACAATTTCCGAATTGAAACCTAACTGAAATTTTTTTAATCGACTGGATGGCAGGTTAGGAAAACCTCATTTCTAATAAGGAGAGTAAAAGAATATCATAATTAAAGAATGGTCCAAAATATCTTCTAAACTTCAGTAAAAAATCTGTTTCTTCTATGTCAAATTAACTTACAGCAGTACGATTATCATAATGACTGTTTATAAAATATTAACTTTTTATTTATTTACTTTTGCTTTTGATATTTAGGTAAATCATTTTCATTTTGACTGCAAAACTCCTTTTTTTATTTTCTTTCTCCCTTTTTATTACCAATTTAATAGAAGTAATCTTATATATTTGATTAAATATGTGTTCTATAAATTAACAAATAATTTTGTGCAAAAGGCATTTACAAATAACTTATTCGATTGTTTAAATCAATTTGAAATCTTGTAACGCTTGTGGATCATGTTCATTGTACACTGTACATATATTCATACCCGCAAAAACTTTCATTTTTATTCGTTTTTTTTACATAAATTATTTTCGGTAGGGGAAAAATATGGCAATTCATGATTACTTTGATCATTTTCAACATTGCTTTGATGTATCGACAATTCGATACACCTCAGGATTCAAGTTGATTCAAGTTGATTCAACAGGGCATCAGTCAATAACAATCTCTCCTCAGTTATTGGTAAACTCAGCAACGCAAGTTTCAGCTTCCTGAAGGTTTCGTTATCATTTCGAGAACCCGAAGAATCTTTTTGGAAAAAAAATTGAGACAAGTTTAATTGATGCAGGTGTTTTGGTGTTTACTCGTTAGTTGTAGGACTTCATTTTGAAAAGGTTATTTTCTGACAGAAGATTAACGCATAATTGAAGAAGATAGTTTTTTGAAGACAATTAATTTCTTAATTTCTTCTAAACTTTCTAAAAAAAGTTCAAACGAGATGTTGACAAATCACCACATTTCAAATCTCTCTGAGTCCAGAAAACACATGCTTGGCGTTACGTTCTGTATATTTGTAAGAACACTGTAAATACTTTGACCTAAATGGGTGAAATGTGAAAGAAGAACAATCAAACAAATGAGCAGATATTTTTTTCTTTCAAATTTAGAACGAAATTCCTTCACAGGCTGTTTAATTGCAATCGAAACGGACAATTCTACAACCTTAAAGGCTAAAAAAAGGTAAAATTTGGTCAACTGATTTTGTATCTAAAGGAATAATTTTTGTCTAATTTTGAATCAAAGGGTTGGCAATCTGTCCTCCTATATTTTTGTATGCATGTAAACGCATACTGGCCCATTATATTCGGTAAAAATGTCAGATATCTGCATTTCATAATTTTTCTTCATCCCATTTGCACGCCAGCAGTTGGCAGCTTTACTCAAAGTGACTCATTTTATGTAGATGGAGACCATTTTTAGGGATAAAGTTTTCTTAGAGATCGCTTCCACTGATTTTCTTACTTTTTTTCTTTACTATTCTAAAATAATGATTTGTACAGCTTTTTTTAAACTAAATATTTTGTAGTTTGAAAAGTAAGTTGTTTTTCGGACTTTGCACTAAGAATCACTTTTTCTTTCTTTCAAAGGATGGTTTTTATGAATAGTTTAAGAAAAGTCTGGTGTCTTTTCCAAGGAAAAGAAAAAGACTTGCAATTTATTAACATTAATTTAAATTTTAAATTTAAATAGAAATTTTTCAGTTTTCTTCAAATATTTGATTTATTTTTCTGAGATAATGAAGGTATGATTCTCATAGGGCAAGTCAGAAGCTACTTGTAATAAATTTTGGTAAAATGTTCACATTTTTAAATCTATTTCGACGAGAGCAGCACTTTTTAGCCATGGTTTTTTTCATGGCATGCATAAAATGGCCTTCAAGAATTTCAGAGAGTTTAACTGCGGAAGTATTTTTCAAAACTTGTTAATTGTTACAATTTTTCCCAGACACTGGCCAAATTATAATTTATGTGTAAAACTCCCGCATTCGATTTGCAAAACTTGCTTTTTGAGGTAATCTATATTAAATTTATTTGTATTCGCCTGTGTATACAAATAAATTTCCTGTCGTCTCTTTATGAAGGAAGAGCTTTAAAATCATCATAATATCACAATTAAATATAAAATTTATTTTCAAAGCTGGCAATTTAAATTAAACACGAATTCTCTTAAAAAATGGTACTTACTTAAAAAACGAATTTCTTTTTTCCATTCAGAAGATATAAAATTTGATTGCAGGACAAATTGACTGCAGGAATGTTTAATTCATTTTTATTCTATACTTGTCTTTACACGCGACTTCGTAGCCGTGGAAATATTGATGCGTGTGTATGAGAACTGGCAGTCTGATCCCAATGTAAAATCTCATCAATCCGTATCATTATAATGCTGTTAAAAATAATTTCACCAAAGAATTGTCGCCAAATTTTAGCTAAATGGAAGAAAGCAGAGCTAACGGCGGCAATAACGTTTACAATCGCAAGGTTTCAGTGAACGCAGCCGCAAATTAACGGAAATATAGAAAAATAATAAATTAATGGAGTAAAATGGAATGCACGCAAAAAAATATATATAATCGAAAATAAGGAAAGTAGGTGAAAAGAATACGTACAGCATGAAAAAATCAAAGGAAATGAAGAGGAAAGCATATAAAGCATAAAAAAATGACGACAATAAAGTGCTACCCCATAAAACCCAAACAAAGCTCTACCGAAAAAATATCAATCTCACAAAGCACTAAATGATTGTATATCAAAGCTTAGCCCAAACAACTAACAAAAAAAAACAATTTATTTACAGCATGTACCTGAAATAAAACAAAACAGCAAACCAATTATTCAATATCGTTTTAAGGAGTAATTTTTTCCTTTATAATGTTTAATTTTGGTAGTTTTACATTAGCCTGTGGCAAGCAAAAAGCGGCCAAAAACTATAGAATTCCGAAAATTTCTTACAGCGATTTTAAAGCGAAAAATCTCCTGATAATGCAAAAATCCACCAATTTTCTTTGGCAATTTTTCGCTTATGCTCGGCTTAAGGAAAAAGTACCTTCATTTTAATTTAAAAGTATTTCAAAATGAATTCAAAAGATAGATTAATTAACTATGTTTAACTTTAAACGCATCAAACACTAAGAAAAGAAACAGAACCGTTTGAAATAATCGATCGAAAGCATGTTAAGCCTTACTGGTTTGGCGAAGGGGAAATAAAGAATGTTAACGAGAAAATTAATTTTTAATTAATAAAAAAATAATCGCTCAATTAATTGGAATAATGTTCTTAATTCATTTGCCTATGTTCTATTCTAGACTCTCATTTCTGTGCTAAATTTCATCCAATTTCATTCATCCGTTCTAGCGTGATTGTAACATCCTCCATCCATCCGTCCAAACTTTAACATTTATAGTAGTACTATAGATTAGTACTTATCGTTCAAAATAATCCTAATAAATTCTCTCCATTTCTTACTATTCAATAAATTTACTAACTGTAAAACAAGGAAATTAATTAGTAATTATTTGCATACTCAATGACTAGATGTTGAGTACTTATCCATAAATTTATTTAATTAAGTATTGCATATTTTCGAAATGGTAGTAAAACCCCCGAGTTATGAAATATTCTCCCTTTTCTCCATTCCGGGAATGAAAAAAAATGTAGTTTCAGATTTCTTGTTCGAGAAGTTTTAATATGGTTCAATTCATTTATATTTCTATTGATTGCACCGGATGCTTCATAATATAAAAAATGCCAATTACTATTATTCTTAAGGACTTTCTTTATCAGGGGGGCCCATCCCCCCATGGTCCATGTCGCAAAATCCCCCCCCCCAAATTGGAATCCATACTTACATTCTTGGATAGTATGGGAGTATTGTTACCTTCCTAAGCAATTGGAACAATAAAGCATTTCTAATTTTAGATAGTGTATACTTCTTTAAAAATATTTTTTTTTTTCGTGACATTTCCGAAGTATCGAGTTTCATGAACACCGGAATAAAAGACAATAAAAAAATGGAAGGAGAGGGAGCTCTCGACCCTCACGGCAAAATTCAAGGATAATCTAGGTTAAAATGAAAATTCCCGTATAATTCACGGATTTCTCCCGCCTAAAAAAAATTCGTATAATTCCATATATTTTACTAAGTTAATATTTACATTATACAAATGATTTTCTGAACAGTAGTTTTTTTCTGTGCTCCGTCGAAATAGCAAATCGATTCAATATTTACTCATTGGTGATTTCTTTTAAAATGTCACCTTCACTACACAGGATCATCAGGCTTGAGAGCCACTCGTCACCTAAACTGCTTCGCAGACGATTTTTCACTATTTTCAACTTGCTCATAGTCCTCTCCGCAGAACAGCTGGTGACTGGAAGAGACAGAAGAATCGTGTATAGTAAACGCAGGTTTGGCAGCCCTGAGAGATTTAAGAGGCACCTATATGGTCTAATAAAACCCCTTCTTAACCATTGATGTACGATTTGTTGGTAATCAGTTTCTTCATCATCAGTGTCAGTTCCTGATGTTCTGTCATCTTGGTGGGGTGAGACTGCCTTGGCCTTATCGTTATTTTGGGTTTTCTCACCCAGAAAAGCAACATCACTTATGTTGATGCGAGAGTAGGTAGCTTTGTAGACAGTGACAAATGTTTCCAGATCGTCAATGACTTGTTCTTGATCTAAATCATAAAATTCACACAGTTCTTCAATTTTTACCTTTTTACTCGAATTCTTTGGGTCCGCTTCACTCAAAATTCCCTCATGACTAAATACTGACATCTGTGTAACCAAAGCTAAGGTTCTTTCTGGAAACCTATCAGATATCTTCTGCTGCATAGAATCTAAAACTTGGTAATACACTTCAATTTTAATTTTTTTAAATGGCTCTATTGTTGTTTCGTCCACAGCCATTTCATCCATGAATCTTTTTCGTTTTCTGTTTCGGCGAATAGGTTGTACTACATTGTGCTCTTCACAAAAATCAGCAATTTCTGATTTTACTGTTTCCCATCCCTTTTCGCTTCGAAGCTCAGTCAATTTGTTTTTTGAGACAGCAATAATTTTAGGGGCGACACTGTAGTCAATAGCTTGAGATTGTAAGCACTTTGTTACAGGTGACAGCATTTTGAAAATGGTTTTGACTACAAGCATGGTAGAAACTATGTCAAAGTCCAAAATCTTTTTGACCAAACTACTTGCCGATGCCTTTGTGTCACTGTCTGAGTCTCTGTCAAGGCATAACTCTGAAAAAGTCTGTTTTATTATATCAAAACAGGTTATCACTGTCTGCAGGGCATCATTTCGGCTTGACAATCTGGTTGTTTGTACTCTCTTCAGCCGTTGCTTTCTTTGGGTTTTGTTTCCTTTTCCCAAGTTTTTTATGAAAACATGATGTCTTCTGTGCCCTGACATGAAAACGTAGCACTCTTCCAAGAACTGGAATAAATGTCTCATTTGTGGACACATTTCTAACGATTTTTCTACAAGCAAAGCGAATCGGTGAGAGCAACACCACACGTAAAAAACTTTAGGATAATCTTTTTGTATAATCGTTTTTAGGCCAATGTATTTACCTCTCATATTGCCGGCTCCATCCATACTTTGACCTACAATATTATTGGGATCAAGACCTAGTGAGCTCAAACAGTTCAGTACTTCTTTAGCAAGGTTTTCGCCAGTTGTGTCTCCGGAAGTAAAAACTTTTAACTAACCGTCCACAGTTTTTACATTTGTCTTAGAAGAGCCTTGTGAATCAAGTTGTTCTTCTTCTACATGGCAAATCAAAAGAGCCGAGCATTCTTTTTTGCTAACGTCTTGAGTTGAATCTAGTATTATTGAATACACTTTGGTTGTGCAGATGTTGTACGTTATTTTTGAAACCACTATTTCACTCATTATATTTACAAGATCATAAATATTGCGGTAACTCAAAAAATTAGATCCTAGTTTGACCTTATTGGCTCTAGCTTTGTCGATCTTCTCAAGGTAAACCCTTGCATCAGGACTATACTTGCTTAGAACTCTGAACAGTCCTAAAAGTTTACCTTTTACAGAATTCTTATTTCGAAATCCAAGCATTTGTTCGCTTAAAAATCGACAGCAATCTATGATTACTGACACTACCTCACGGTTGTGTTGAACTATTTTGTCTGTCTGCTCAGCCAGACTTGAGTCAATCCGTTTTTGAGATATCCATTGGATTCTAGCGATTGATTTTTAGACTTTTCATGTAAGACAATATCTCTATCTCCCAAATGATTTGTCCATCCTCTATATCCTGTGGTTCCCCAAATCGATCTCTCGGTAGGAAGAGCGAATAGCAGACATAGCAAACAAAAAGCAGAATCACTTTCTTGGCTGTAAACAAGCCACTTCCTGACGATTACACTTTTATTTGGCAGAACAACTTTCTTCCAGGAGTAGTTAAACTTTCTCCCATTAGTAGTAGGAAAGTTCATTAATTTCAACTCTTGATTTTCTAAATTAAGAGCTAAATTTATGTCTTCAGTTGACAACTTTGTATTGGCAAAAAAGATGGGATCGGTAAGGTTACCTTCTACTTCCATTTCCATAAAAGGTTTTGCCATGGATCACACTTTTAACTCCATTCCTTCGTCAAGTTGAGAATTTTGTACGAGGATACCCTCCCCGTTTTTTTAAGTTTGACATTTCTGAGTTATCCATAGACTTAATGTCACATGTGATACTTTCCACAATACTCTCACCTGCCTCTTGACTGACTGTATTAGAATTGTCTGGGCTCTTGGCTGAAGGACCCTCTTGATGAATTTTGAAACTTTCAATAGAGCTTCCGCCAGAGTTCAATCTAAAAGAATAACGGTTTAGATAATTGTGCATATTTGTAGCTAGTAAGTCGATTACTAACATGGACAACTGTTGTTCATAAAGTGAATTACTTCTGGTTGTGAGGGCCCTCTTGTCATTAAAGAGTTGAGAGTCATAGGAAGAGGTGGTGTGTTTTCTGAGTTGAGTTTCCCCCTTAATTAATCTATGAGTATTCAATAAGGAGACGTGTTAATGTATTTTAATTGAGCTATCAACATTTGGTCCGTCGACACGGAGACGGCTATGCATCTACTAAATGTGATTTATTAGAGGAGATATCGTCAATGATGATGAACTTGGTGCGAAAATTCTATAGTGGATAACTGGTCTCGAGAGCAGTCCCAGCAATGAGGTATGAGCAATATTATCCTTTGAGTTATTAAATAATTAATTTCCCGAGATGAAGTTAATTTGGTTTCATGAGATAGAATTGATTTCGCGAGAAGAAATTAATTTCGTTTTTGATGAGTTATATTTAATGTCCCGAGTCGAAGTTAATTTTGTTTTGAGTTTTAATTGAGTTAATTTTGTGTGTTTTGTTTTGAGTTTAGAATAAAATTGTGACATTATTTCTCTTGAATTATCTAAATGGCGGGTTTAGCAAAATTAAAAAAAAGATGAATTAAAACTCGTTGCCGAGGAGATAGGTTTGGTGGTTGCCGGAGGCATAAAAAAGAGTGAAATAAATAGTTTAATTGAGGAAAGTGATGTGTTCAAAAATGACAACGAAGTTGTTAAAGATGCTGTAGATAGAGTAATAGGGAATAGAAATCAGAAATCCGATCAGGATATAGTGAAATAGAACTAGAGCGTCTTAGATTAGAGAGAACAAAAATAGAGTTACAATCAGCGCAATTAAAAGCAAATGAAATTATTACATTGACTTTCGTTGATCAAGGGTGTAAAACCGAACCTGAAGAGTCACTAGATAACTTATTAAAGTCTGTGAGAATACTTGTATTAAACCACCGAGCAGAGCTCAGGATTAGGGTTTCTTTTTTACTTCGTTAGAGAGAGCATTTAGTACTAAGAAGATACCTGAGAAGTTTAAAGCAGAGATTTTGTTAAGTTTGTTAGGAGACAGAGCATCTAATATCCTAACTCATATTGGCGAGAGAGATTTAAATAATTATACCGAAGTTAAATCAATTGTATAAAGAGAATTCGAAGTATTTTCGAAATGCTTCTAGAAATGCTAGAGTATTTTCGAAATGCTTCTAGAGATAACGAAACTCATGTGCAATTCGCGTCACGCTTAATGATGAGTTTTGAATATTATTTAAAATTAAGAGGTGTAATTGATTTCGAGACTTTGAAACATTTGATAGTTTCGGATAAATTATTCCAAACGCTGGATAAAGAGACAGCAACTCATATCAGCATTAGACAAAACCAAAAGTGGTTTACACCTCTCGGGTTAGGAAAGAAATGCGATCTGTATTTTGTTTCCAAAAGCAAAATCATAAATGAGACGAGAAAAGGGCAAAATTATAGCATTAAATTTAAACCGGCATCTAGAGTATTTTTCAATAAGGTGAAAAATAAAAAATGTGATTTATGTCAAAAGAATGAGAATCCTCCGTTATACGCTTGTCCTTAATTTAAGAGACTTTCGGTTCTTGAGCGCGTAGAGGTAGTAAAAAATAAAAACTTATGCTTTAAACGTTTATCGCCTATTTGTAACGTTTAAAAGTGTTCGTATAGGAATTGTTTCTGCGGCAAAGCTCACAACAAATTAATTCATTTTCCGAAAGAAGCAAAAAAGGTTTCGTTTACGAATGTAGAAACCGCAAAAGTCGTAAATAATTCGCAATCGGGGGGAAACCATTTTGATCCAAGTTCTGTTTCCCCTAATGAGTGGAGTTCGCCTTTCGTTGCTACTAATCGAATCGTAAATAAAAATGTAGTTTTGTCTACTGTAAGATGTTTAATAAAAGATGGATGTTCTCAATGGCAGAAGGTGAGGTGTCTTTTGGATAACGGCTCACAGCGTACTCTCATGAGTCAGGATTATATGCAGATGCTTCAAATTAAAAGAGAAAAAATAAATTAATATATTTCTTGTATTAATAATGCCTCGCTAGTAGTTAATCGCAGAGTTACAGCAACTGTGACTAATAAAAATATAAAAGATTTCGAAAGAAATATTTCGATGCTAGTGGTATCAAAAATGACGGATTTAATATCAAATAAGAGGATTTGTACGCGTGTAAAGATTCCAGAATCCATTGAGCTTGCGGATCCCGATTTTAATAGTCCGAGAAAAATAGATATTTTAATTGGAGCTTAATACTTTTATGATATAATAAAGCAAAGAAAATTAAATGTAAAAATGAGAATTTGACGTTGCAGGACTCCGTATTTGGGTAAATAGTAGCAGGTAGCGCTTCGAGTTCAGATAAATTAAATTCTAACTATTGTGGTTTAATATGTGAGGCAGAAGAACTAAATTCAAACTTAAGAAAATTTTGGGAGATTGAGGAAATAGATAACAAAACACCTAAAAGTAAAGAGAATGCTATTTGTGAGGAGTATTATGCGCGAACACATAGAAGAGATGAGACAGGAAAATATACTGTGACGATGTCATTTAAAGAGCATTGGTCATGTCTAGGGAATTCAAAGGATATTGCCCTAAAATGCTTCGAGTCGCTGTGGACTCGCCTATCTAGAGACCAAAAATATAAGAAATTTTATTCTGACTTTCTGGAGGAGTATGAGAAGTTAGGCCACATGAGCGAGACACAATATGAAAGTTTGAACCTGAAGGGACGTATTATATGCCTCATCATGGCATGTATAGGCCTGAAAAAACGGCAACTAAACTACGTGTCGTATTTAATGCGTCTACCTTGACTACTAGTGGAAAATCGCTAAACTCAATTCAATATAATGTAGGAATAATAGTGCAGAGTGATTTATTTTCAATCATAGTTAGGTTTAGTACTTATGTATATGTCTTCACAGCGGACATAAAGAAAATGTACATAATGATCTGGATTCTCCCTAGCCAGAGAAAGTTACAACGCATTCTATGGAAAGAAAAGGAGGGGCCTGTGAAAACTTACGAACTAAACACTGTGACGTATGGAACGGTGAGTATTACAGCTAATTACTCCTTTGACTGAACTGGAGTAGATTTTACAGGTCCATTTCTGATTAAGTATAAAAACCCAAAATGGTATTTTTAAAAGACCTATATCAAAAGTATGTTTATTGCCTATTGAAAGATGATTAATTCTTGTGTATTGTTTTGAAAAACATCATGTTGTTAGCTTGTATTATTTAACATAGTAATGTTTAATATTTTATTGTAATTCCTGTGTTAAAATTTAATCTTTTGTGGTGTTAAATTAACAATTAGTTGAATGTAAAAATGTCAACGGGCGGCGGAATGTTCAGTAAAGTGAATTACTTCTGATTGCCAGCGCTCTCTGGTCAATAAAGAGTTGAGATTCATCGGAAGCGGTGGTGTGTTTTCCGAGTTGAGTTTCCTTTTTAATTAATCAATGAGTATTGAATGAGGAGACGTGTTGATGTATTTCAACTGAGCTATCAACAACTGTTTTAAAATATGTAAGCACAATCACACAATCTCGTGCGCTCTCCTCAACAGGTTAATAACATTTGGCACACCACAACTTACCTTGGTTCCGTTCCTGTAGAGCTTTCACGGTACGGCACCCATTGTCCATCTCCATATTTGGTTTCTACAGCCTTGTATTTAATACCTAGATTATTCCTCAATTTGTACAAATGTTTCTTTTTGCAATGTTCTGCCCACTTATCACATCTATGAACTGTATTACACATAAGTTCTAAGCATTTATACTTAAAAGTTCTTTTAAGTTGACGAGGCACTTTTATTTTTTAGTAAAATATCAGTTAGTTGTAGTCCATCACAAATATATATAGAAAAATGCTATATACTCTAACGTAAATCACCTGTCTCTATGTTGGAGTGAAAAAACTAGATGATTGTAGTTTACAATAAATAATTCGCGACACACAAAATTTCACCAAATCAAAACAAGTCGACCAGCTAGACGAAGACAAGCGGGAGTGCAGCATCACAGGGCGGAGCTGCGAGACGGTGAACTATGACCTCTGCACCACGTGACGTGACCACAGGAGTAGTGTAAGCACAGCTTACAGAAACAACAGTCTTGTCATCCAACTTGGAACAATCCATTGCATTTTAATTTAGTGTTTACAAATTTACGAGACAACACACATACAAGTGTGCAGATTGATTCGATTCAGTTAAAAACTGAATATGCATAATGAGAAAACCCCCCCCCCCCCCCTTTCCCCGTGTTTTTTTTCCAAACCCCCCCCCCCCCAATTTTCGTCTGATTTCGGAACATGCGACATCAAAACATGCTGTGGGCACCCCTGTTCTTTATAATCCGAATATTTTTCCTTTTGCGAGTAATTTCGCAAGCCCCGTCATGGGGTTTGCAATCAACATGAAAATTCATAAGCATTGACATGCTATAAAAGACACAGAAATGTTGCGTAGTTCAAGAGTTTTCAATAAATTCACGATTTTAAACCACAGTTTTTTCATATGCTATAAAATAATCTCTTTCGTTTATTGTATAACACCGGTTTTTTTCCGGCGGAGGGGGCGGATTCATTTGAAAAGTGAGCACTCACTGAAATCTAGCGGTGAATTTTTAGGCTCTTACATTTTTAATAAGGAATGCATTTTAAAAAAATTATCCTGTTATTTAATATCTCTGGAAAACAGGAGTCCAATTCAATTAGCTTACTGTAAATCAATGCATATATTATGAAATAACAGGAGAAATGAAAATCCTACCAAAGATAAATTTTTCGCATAACCATACAGTTGAATGCGTTGATAAGTGTGCTCAGATTCCATAACATTTAAAAACGATGTTGCCAACAGCTAATCAAACCGAATAAAAAATATTATAACTAAAAATTTGTACTGAAATGAAATTTACATCAAACGAGCAGTTCTTTGAGTCGAAATATAAAGGCCACTTATGTAGATCATTCTTCGATAAGCCCACACCTTAATTTCTTTTTTCTCTTACTTCCTTTGACTGTATCGACCTTATGACGACAGGATGAGCCGTCTTTAAAACATTTGCAATTTCCTTAACTATCTGAATCGAAACCCGATTTCATTAAAAACGTTGAGAAAAGCAGTTTGGAATTCGTACGAAGACTTGATTCTATCGCACTGTTGCCATTCGACAATAAGTACTTAGAGCGGTATGTCACGTTCGGGGCATCATGTAGAGAGATAGATATTTATGAATTACTTTTAAATTTATTCTTTACATTTTATTCGGTGCGTAGAAAATAGTTAAAAAGGACAGCAGGAATACTTTGAATGTTCCCCACGCTATTCTTTTATAAATAAATTATATGAGATGTTTGATATCTCGGTAGGACGATATTAAAAGAAATCAAGTGGTCTATGAAAGCTAAAATCATTTCTCTAATCAACATAAAAGTTTGGCTGTGTATGAAACTTCGAAATGACTCTCCTTAATCATAGTTTCCGGTCAAGGGCCTGGAATAAATCCAAATCCATTGGAGACAAACATCCTTCCTCATGTGCGGTACGGGACTTAGAAGAAGAGTGTCCACCCAAGCCCTGGACATTGCAGAAACTTATGTAGTCTGTCATAAAATGAGCACAATATTCCTTTAAACGAGATGTTAATGCAATATACAACAATGAATCCTTCTAGACGTCGAGGCAAACTAGTCTCTTCGTTCAGAGTGTAAGGGTTCGAAGCCATCCTCGACCCCTTCATTTTTGGTTTCTCTTTTTAGTTTTTCTAAAATTATCTCTCATTTTTTCTCTCTATTTTTTTCTTTTCTTATTGATTACGTCATCGGATTTTTTCAACTGTTTCCTTTCTATATGGAGATTTTTTTAAAGGGAATTTTCGCCTTTTAAAAATACTTCTGCCAACACTATTGCCAAGGTAAATCCGTAGGAGAGTCGTAATTTTTGAGTATCATGCAAATATTTTAAGCAAAAAATCTAACAACATGAATAGACCACCACCAATACACATAAATCTTGCAAGTTGTAATGGGTTGCACCTGGCGTCCTCGTATAGTTTCGAAAGTAATTGCAAATTTACAAAAGAAAAATCAAATTAATAAAATAATTAAGACGCTTTTGTAAAGCTTAATCCATAAACAAAATAGATAATTTTAAAAGGATAGTTAAACTGATTTTAAATAAAAACTTGTGAGATATTTTCCCCATAATCCTGTTAAAACTAAACAGCTGTCAGAACTCTTTACTGCACTTTTCGGCTGGGAACTACCACGACCTCCGATAACAAGGTCAGAATACTTACGTCACAGAAATTGATGACGTCGTGGCGAGAGTTTACAGGATGTGGGAGTAACTTTGGACCCGGGGGAAGAATTTCACCCTCTTCAAGTTTCACTGATAAGAAACGAACTCTTCCCTTCCAAAGCCATTTTTTAGCCAGTGGTCCTTCGGTGTTTGCGTTAACAGGAAGCGCTTTTTCTAATTCGCAAGAAAAATTGGATATACTAAAAATCATTTGCATTTGGATTTACTAAATATCAGGAACAGAAATGCCTATGATCTGTTGTGTTCCAAACTGTAATGGAAATTACAGGAATGGCCCAAAAGTGAGTGTGTTTGCCTTTCCTAAAAACGAAGAGAAACTTAAAAAGAAATGGTTAAATGCCATACATCGTGAAGGTTTTCATCCATCTCCGCATAGCAGGGAAGCTCATTTAATTGTTTTAAAGTAATGTCAAATGTTTCTAAATGAAAAATCATTTATTATCGCTTTAGAGACTTAAGAGTTAAGTAATATTAATTATTCGTGATTTTAATCAAGTGTATTATAAAAAACATTATTTCATAAAATGCTGTCCTGTAGGAAATATTACTGTCAACAATAATTATAATATTTTCCACAATTATGCTGTCATTCTTTGTTTACTTTTTTTTCATATTTAAATTTTATTATAGAACAGCGATAAATACCTGAGAGTAAACAAATTAAAAATTATCCGTAATTATTATTATATATAGTTTTATGTTGTATATTTGTTACTGTATTTAAATTAAACTTTAAAGGAAGTCAATATTTATGAATTATTTCATTTACTGTAGGTCTGTGAATTACATTTTAAAAGAAATGATATTGAAAGAGAAACTAGTCTATTTGATTCGAAGCCAGGAAAATTATTAAGTGCCCCTCTTAAATATCCGAGACTAGTTACTGGAGCAATTCCATGTCAGATGCCAAATTCTGCCTCTTACATGTCTTCTTCAACATTTCATAGGGAAAATCCCGATATAAAAAAGATGAAATTAGAGCAACAATATATAGAGAAAGCTCTCCAGGAAAGTATAACTGAAAAAAAGAAATACGATGAAACAAGAGAATTTAAAAATTTGGAAGAATTAAAACAGCGCATTTCATTAGTAAATTTGAAGTTTCTGGAATCTCATTCATAAAGAAAACAAAATTTTATTTGTAAATATTGAATTAAGTTCTGGTCCTGAAATTGCATTGTCTGTAGTAATAAATGATGTATTAGAGGTTTCAGCTTTTGTTGGAAAAACAAGCCTGTCAAGTATTCCAAATATTTCTTCTCTACCAATAAAAATCCATAACATTAACCATTTAGATGAAATATTAGAATATCTGCCAGAAATGAAGAAAAATAACTCATTGCTGAATTCGGATATTATTTCCCAAATTCATGGTTTCATGGATAATTTAAATATAACCCAAGAAATTTTAACCAACGTTATAGCATTTATGAAAGAGCAATCTGCTTTGCTTATTCAAAATGAGCATAGTAAGAGGTACTCTACTGAAATGATGATATTCTGCTCAATTTTTTATTCAATGGCACCGCATGCATATAAATTTGTCAGAAAGTCTGGTTATATTTTGTTACCACATCCTGTGACTTTGAGAAATATTTGCATCCCTATCAACACTTACCCTCAGTCAGAGCAGAATGAATTGCATTTTTTAAGATACATTAAGCAGAAATTACAATTCATAGTATCTTCAGATAAAAACGTGATTCTTCAAATAGATGAAATGCATATCAAACCCTACTTTGATTTCAAAGGGGGAAATATATCAGGTTTAAGTTACAATTCAGAGAATGCCGCCTCAAGTGTTATGACTTTCATGATAAGTAGTATTTCATCGTCATATAAAGATGTTGTTCACATACTTCCTGTAAACAAAATAGCAGCAGACGTTCTACATACATTCATTAAAAAAATTATCATTGGATTAGAAAACGTTGGTTTTAAAGTGATATGTGTGGTAACAGACAACAATTCGGTTAATCAAAAAGCAATGTCTCAGTTCGCTTCACCTTCACGTCCATATTCAATTGTTTATCCACATCCTGTAAATAAAGAACGACCCCTTTTTTTCATGGTCGATACTGTTCATTTATTGAAAAATATTCGTAATAACTGGATGAATCAGAAGAATGTTGATAAGTGTATGTTTTACCCCAATTTTAAAGAAACCATGTCAGAAAAAAATTCACAAAATTGCACTAAAAGTATTCTAGAAGCTAATGAAAATGCTATTCACTCTAATGATGAAATAATTCAGGCTTACAGCAGTAAAAACGACAGTGAAGTTGATTTCAATACAGCATCTTTCAAAACAATAAAATTATTATATGAAACTGAAAAGGATAACATCGTTAAATATGCATACAATTTAACATTAAAAGCATTGGAGCCCAATAATTTAGAAAAACAAAATTTCAAATTAGTACTTAAAATTTTCAATAAATTTATACCTGAAAGTCTAATGAGTTTGAGAGAGAAATATGCATTCCCACACTACAAAGAAACAGCAGAATATATAACAATAATAAATAGATGGTGGGATATTGCTAATGTAAAAACACCATTTACAGGAATTCGCGAAAATAATGAATATAAAAAACCACTGACAGCATCTGAAACTGACAAAAGATACAAGTTTTTAGATGAATTTTTGAACTGGTTGGAAGATTCGAAAAATATGAAATGTGATACCGGCATACTAACAAAAGAAACCTATTCTGCTCTTTACATGACAACATATGCTTTAAAAGAAATAACTAAATATTGTCAGGATAAATTAGGAACGAAATACATTCTCACTGGAAAATTTCAGACCGACAATTTAGAGCCACGATTTGGTTTATATAGACAAATGGCAGGAGCACAATATCATGTTTCCCTCAGGCAGGTATTTGAAAGTGAAAACAAATTGAGAATGCATAGCATTTTAAAAATTTGTTTAAAATCAAACAAACTTGGGAATCTTGAAATTTTTCAGGAAGCATTTGGAGAAAATTGGGAAGAATTTGAAAAATCTATTTCTGAAAAATTAACTGTATTTAACATTTTGCTTACAGAAGAAGATTTTTAAAAATCAGAAGATGTTTTACCAGTGCTAGTTTATTTAGGTGGTTACTGTGTCCACACAGTCCTTAAAAAGTTGAAATGCAGCTTCTGCAAAAAAATTTTAACAAATGAAAAAGAACTGGACTGCTCAACTACTTTAATTCAAAATTTAAGCCGAGGTAAACTTTTATACCCCAAGAAATGCATTGTAAATGTAATTTTATATTCTTATATTATAATTCAGAAACTTTGTACCATACATGAAGAAGAATTTTTGAAATTTTCCAATCAAAAATATTTAGCAGCAGAGATAATTTTCAATAGTTTAGTGAATGAGGAACAAATACATGATTATGGCGAATGCATTTCAGGACATAAACCAGAAAATGTATATAGAATGATAATTTGGTCAGCTGTAAATTCGTTATTAAATAATTATTGTAAAAAATTAACTGACTGTTTAAAAATCTCTTCTAAAACTGCAAAGAAAAGAAAACTTGACAAATTTAGTAAAG
>JAOUZG010020860.1:1027551-1039183 GCA_026289955.1 Argiope argentata
TTCTCTGCAGAGGGTTTCGAGCTGAAATCTGTTGGGAAGAGCCTTGGTTGACGATTTGTGTCAGATTAATTACAGTAGAGTTCCTGTTCTTTCGTATAATTCGTCGGAGACGATGCCGATTACACTCTTGGAAAACTGTGCTCGAACCGCAGTTACGTCATCTAGAGAAGGACAGTAGATTCTGATTCCACTTTTTGAAAACCTTTGATATGTCTGCTTCTGAGAACCCAGTGAGATCCGCCGTCTTCGAAATCGAGGCACCTGCTAAGCGGGCACCAGCAATAAACCCTTTTTTCAAATGGATAGAGATCTGACGTTTTTCCCATTTTTCTTCATTTATCGCGAAAAGAACTCTTGCACCTTACTTATACTAGCATTCTAACCACGTGCCACCCACGTCATAACAAAACATTTGCAAACTTCATCCCTTCGCACGCATTCCAATGCAAATCTCGATTGTTCTTGATTCAGCCTTCAATTAAGTTTATAAAATTAAAAATGAATTTATAAATCGAAAAATCAAATTTTCCAACACAATTTTGGCAAATTGGAGCACTTCAGAATATTTTCCTTTAAAACCAATTTAAAAAAGGAAAAAAAAATTACATTCCGAATTATTAGAAGACAAAGTTATAAATATCCCAGTAGAAGAATTTAGATGTTAATTTTCAACACTGTAATTAATTCTTCTATTGTACAAATAGAAGATAGATTAAAATATTGTTATAAATATTTAGACATCACGTATTAGAGAAATGTTCTATTTTTTAAAAGTTTAAAAACGAGGGTGTAGCTGAAAACCTAATCCAGGGAATTTGATTGCAATCTGCGGGATTTTATTTGGAATGAGAGGGATGCAAATAATACAGGAGACGTATTGCAATGCATACAAAATAATAGTTATAATGAGTCGCTTCTAGACGTATTCACTGCGGTGAAACTTTTCTTTACGTTGCCAGTTAAAGTAACATGTGCTGAGCGGTCTTTCAACAAATTTAAAATTAATAAAGAATTATCTAAGTTCCAGCAGGTGTTCAGAATGCTTCAATGCCCTTCCTATTTTAAGCATCCAAACAGAAGTTGCAAAAAATTGTAAATTTTCTGATGTATACAGCAACATCAAAATACCGTATTCAATAAATATGCATTATTAATATGCGTTCGTGTTTGTATTTTTTTTAATTTAACAAATAAATTAGGATTTCAAAAGGGTTTTTTTGCACCCAGGGTCCCTTTACAGAGAAATCTGTATCTGCTGAGCATTCAATGTTTTCGGGTTCATAATGCACTGCTTTCTCAATTCCTCTCCAGATGATATTCTGAAGAGTCTCCAAATTCAATAATTTCTCAAATAATCTAACTCTAATCTCTATAATAATATAAGTGATCTTTAATATATTGAATCGATTTTATTTATTTATTTATTTATTTTTGCCTTCTTCAAAAACAGGATACTTTTTATTAATTGCTCATTTTCAATGAGGAAATTTAACGGTTCAATGCTCGAGTGTGCAAAGGATTTAATATTCTATTGCGCTTTGGGGTTCACTTCGTGTTTATTTAACATCTGCATCAGTTGAAAGGCTCACTATCCTTAACGGAATTTACAGCCTTTAATCTTAAGGCGTAAAACTTACGTTAAAACTTTCGTTCTCCTCCGACAACATGGCCTACCTTGCTTTGAGGGGTTACATTCCATCATTGTTCGGGCGGAATGTAAGCTGACAGTCACCATTTCGACAAAATGTAGCAGTGTTAGGTATACCTGAGATAATTAGAATTGAGGATTCATACATTGTCTGGCCTACGCACCTTAATGCGAAGTAGAAAGCATAGTAGGGATGGTATGCTTTATCTGGTGCTGAAGAATTTGGACAATATAGGAGGATTTATATCTGTTGGTAAGTTACATCGATCAGAGATTTTTCCTCGGAGGCTCTGTAGACAAACAGTAAATGAGTATTCTTTCTTGGAGATAATGGGTTATTTTTAAGCATAAATTCTTCAGAAGAAAATCTAAAACTTTAAAAATTTTCCGCAACATTTATGGCCGTTTTGAAATTCATTTACTTCTCCATCTGTTCAATATACTTTAATTTGTATTTGTTGTGTGTGTGTGTGTGTGTGTGTTGAACATAATTTTATTTAGAGTTTCCTTTCTTTTTATATTTACTCATTAAGAGTAAGTTTACGTATCAGATGACCTTCATGCTCGATAACTCCGTAGTTGCATAAACAGTTAGTGATTCAGAATTCCATGAGTAGAAAGATTCCATGAACTTCGGAGAGGAAATGATGACACAAGACACAATTCTGAAAACAAACAGTTTAATATAAAGCATAGCCCTACATATTCTTAATCAACAACAGTTTCTGACTAGCTTTCAAACATTTCTTTTATATTTTTTTGCACACAGTTGAAGTAAATGAATATCCATAATTTTAAAAAAACACTTCATTCAACATTTTTATCTGCAAATATACATTGAACTGGCAGTATTCTATATGACAGTTTTCGATGAACTATTTCATGATATTTTAAATTTACAGATGATTTGTGTCACAAAGTTCAGTCATGAATTTAGCTAAACATGATATTTTTCCGATACTGATGTGGAAATTATCAGAATGTGGTTATCTAAAAATTCTTCGAGTTGACATTTTAACCCCTTAACTTTCCAGGTTAGATATGACATTGTTAGGGTATGAAATCCGTTATTTAAAAGATCATTATCTGTTATTTCATGAATTTTTTGTTGTTGAAATAATTGAATTATGGACTTTTATGTACGGATATATATTTCCTTTGCCTGTCTTTTTAGTCTGTTTCTAATCATGCAATTACCCCTTCATGTGTTGGATTCACTGAATTACAATGATTGAACACGGGCGGGGATTTCCTGAATCATATTCAAGCCACTGCAACTTTAAGAACTGCGGTGTCATTCAAGGCGTGCGTGTATATATTTTCTTTGCCACTCTCGACTGACGTAGATGGTTACTTTTCTTCGCTTTCAGAATCTGATTGAAAGTCAGGTCGAAAGATGGCAGTTAAGGGGTTAGAGAAGAAGTTTTAAAAGAGTTCAACTATTAACTTATAATAAGTAGTTCAATCAAACAGAAAATTGCTTACTTATTTAGTCCAAGAGTTAGTCTTTTAAAATAAAGATTTAATTGAAACGGGAAAGATTGGCCGTAATATTCAAAAATTTCAATGCTAAGTATTTAAGAAAAAAATGCATTTTTAACGAGAATTTCAAGTGATTTTTTGAGGCGATTCAATACACGGGACAAATTGTGAAACAAAGTTTTAAAATGAATACTTTCCCTGTTTAATTCTGTTCTTTTAAGAAACTTTAAAGGTTTCTTTTTAATAATTTTCCAGTAGAAAAAGAAATTTCTTCATCTAATATTTTGAGATTTTTCTAGCTGCCTGTTTGAGAGTTTTCTGCAAGTTTACCTGTTTTGATGTCTATTATTTTTTCAAAATTTTACCAAAAGTTCTCAGTCAACCCCTCGGGAAAATCGTTGTGATTATCTTTCACTATTAAAGGATCGTCACAATTACTGATGCTTCAATTGCTTTAGCATAACTTTAACAACTGCCATTTTTATGTATGTGTTGCAAAAGTATTTTTAGCTATGAACTATTTCATTTTATACACTTTGTATCTTGAATAATTTTTTTAAAAGTTACATATTTTAGAATTACAAAATTATAATAAAAAATAACTTTGATCTTTCATTTATTTTTTAAAGCAGTTACACGTTTGAGCTTATTTTCACATAAATACAGAAACAAACATTTTATTATCTTATCATCAAAACAAACACAAGGAATCACACAAAACAAACACATTTGAAAATCCATCGACTGATATGTTTTCTCAATTTGGACATAGTATGCATTATACACAATATGCACCTAAGCGTTTTTCCGATATATTTAGTATCAAAACAGCAGTCGTTTTAATATTTCAGCATCTATATTTGAACTGGCATTTTTAAAGGCCTATTCGCGTACCTTCACGTGGACAAGCTAACGGGCAGTTGCAAGGATTCCGTTGTGACACAGTGGATCTTCCGTTCAGGTGTCTCTTATTTAAATTTCGTTAGAATTGAGAAAAATGTTCATTTGCTTTTTTCTAGTCAAATCGAAAAAATAAATGACTCATTCAAAAAAGAAATTAGAAAGATGATTCTATTTAATCAGGTATTTTTTCTGAATTTTAGAAAGCCAAAATTGCCGTCGAATCATGATTAGGAATACTTAATGGAACGTCATCAAATCACATCATGTTGCGAATTTTGCAAGACTTATATGGAAATCCTACCAATTAATGATTGGAAAATCCATTGAGCCAAAAGGAATATACATGATATATTTTACTTATCACCTTCTAGATATCATTTTTAATGCAGACAACAATAGTTTTTCTGTTTATCAATGGTTTTAAAAGGACAGTTTCACGCAAAATTTAATACATATTTCAAATTTCAAAAACATTTACTTAGATTTAATAATTGCTCTTTGTTAAGATTAAGAGTTCATTTTCAAGAGAATTCCGACATCTCTTACTTAGTTGTTTTCAATCACATGTTGCACTAAGAAAGACTTAAATCATCAATAAAGAGCTCATATTTTCCGTAACGGAAATTGACTCTTTCGTTAAAAAATAGTCAATTTAAGAGTAAAATGACGTTTCAAATAAACATTATTCAATTCCTACATCCTCAAAGAAATCGATTTCAAGATTTTTACAAATATTATCAAGTGCAGAAATTTTTTGAAATGTGATTGTTTGTTTATTTGAGAATTCCAGAAGAAAGATTAGTGAAATCGGATACGAGGCTTCGTCACCGGAATTATTATCTTTCGATCGTCAAATGGATATTCTGGAAGAAATAGCCCAAACACGCAACAGAACGAACAAAAGAAAATTACGACGCTGTCCAGACGTAATGATTGCAATTTTCAAAGTGATCGTCCAAACGGTCCAAGAGACGAGAGCATATTCGATTGCTTTCAGTGACGCTCCATTGTCTCATTCGGCAAATCTAGATCAAACAAGAAATGCTTGAAGGCATTCTTAAAGGTGCATTGAATCTTTATGACACTTTATTTCCTTCCGTATCGATACTATTTTGCTGTGATTTCTGCCATTCAAATATAAAAATGTAGAATAGTTTGCTTAAATGATAAAATCTCAAAGTTATCTCTCGAAGACGAATACACAAACACACCTTATATAAAAAGCAATATTCCGCTTTATCTGTTTCACTAATTATTAACTATTAATTAACAAAGTCTGCACTAATTGCTTTCAAACCTGCGTTCAACGAAGCATTGCACCATTACATTAAGTTCATCACAGGCTAAATATAGCAGCAGGAAAATGTTAATATATTGCTAAGTCAACTGCATGAACTATTTATTTTACGATAGAACTCAGCTCGAGTATTAAATATATAAAAACATGCTTGCCTCATGCAAAGTGTTTCGAAACTCTTGGTACAGATTTTAGAGGGCGACAGCGCGGGCGGCTTCAAACACTGCATCATTAATAGTGGACACTCGATAAGTAAAGAGCCAGAATGGAATCCTGATGGTGAGCGTGGTCACCTAGATGTCACATTTTGCTCGTAATCACCTCTCTCAATCTTTGTGCTTCTGGAGGGGAAGAACTAGTATGTTTTCACTATTTATTTTCTGATTTAAATAAAAAAAAACACCCTTACTTATTCAAACCGCAGTCGTGGTTGCTTTTTCATAAGCCGCTTCTGGTTGTTTACCAAACGAACAAAGTCATAGTTACAAGAAAAATGTGATTGTTCTTTTTTACAGTAGATTCGGGATCAAATGTATTCTATGTGTCGCTCGAGTTTTAGTTTCATCTAATCTTATTATGCTCATTTAATGTTTCTAATTTTAGGGTAGACAGAAAATATAAACTATAAGCAAATTATCGATTTTTAGCATTTTGTATTATATTGTTCAAAAAATTCATAATAAGTTTTAAAATTTACATATAGTTATGCATTTTAAAAAAATTGTTTTTAAAAAGATAGCTTTAAAAACCTTAAGGTACATTTTCCACTGTACTACACAAATGTCAGAAGTATTATCCATATACAGAGGAAATATCAATCTATTAAAGGCACTATTTTCTTTTTTGCGAAGAGAATATATAAAATAAGATGTAAATGTTCGGCTCAAAATAATTCATCGTAAATCAATGGCTCATCAGTCAAAAAAAGGTTGAATGTCCTGAAGAATTGCCAGGATTTCTAATGAACATGCTTTTGTCCGTTGATCTTCTACGTCTGGCTGCCTTCAATCACAGATCCTGATAGGTGTCCTTTCTTTTTATTCACTTCGGGTTTTTTTCCTAATTTGACCTTGAGACTTAAACTCTTACATTTCAGATGTGCAGCGGGGAGCTCTGCAGCTTTTCAAAGTTTGTGCCCAGAATTTCAAACCACCTTGCACCCGTTGTGAGGACGATTTTCTCGTCTATTTACACATCAGTTACTTCGACCGAGGGCTGCGTCTTTAAATGTTTCTGCCTAAAATATTGGCTGGAATTAAAGTGGGTTTTAGACTTGTATTAAGGGCATAATTTGTTTTTCACTTCATTCCCTTTTTGTTTTCTTTCTTCTTTTTTTTATTCTCTCTAGGAGCTCAAAATTTGCTACATGGTATTCATTGCAAAATGTGCTAGTTTTGTACTATATTATATAATGTTAACAAAGGTAATGTAAGCTTTTGGATAAACCAATTTTTTTAAAAAAATATATGAAGTTTTGTTCCAATATAGTAATATTAAATCATGAAAAGGTCCCAAAACTTTTTATAGTGCCTTATTTCAGAATTTTCTATATTCACAAATAAAGGCGATTCTGAATATAATTTTCATTTTAATAACACATTAATTTCAAAATAAATTAAAATGCTAAACCGAAAATTGAGTTTCCCTTTATTTATCATTGAATTATTGTTAATATATTATTTTAGTTATTGAAAGCTCTAAAGTAATCCAATATTAACATATATGATATTTGCTAATATTACGCAGTACAAAAATATCTCTGCACAATAATGAGTATTGCTTTCAATATCATATTATAATATTTAATATTTCGATGATTATAATGTAGGAGAAAATTGCAGATTTCATTAATGGAAAGCATTATAGAAAAAATAATATAAACACTACAATATCGTAAAAGATTGTATTAGATTGAACAATATTTCGTAATGTCATAAATAGATTTTAAAACAACAATACACTTAAATGTAATTTTACTATATCGAACAAAAGCATACCATAACAAGAACATCGCATCCCCCCCAAAAAAAAATCATATGAATTGAACGGTTAAATTGGACCAGTTCGTAATTTTCTAGTTACATAAGTTAGAAAACAATAATTCTCCTTCTAAATCTTCTGCTACTTAAGAACTGACACAGTGCTGTTAAAGCAATGTGTATAATGGCAAGAAATTTACAAAACACGCGTAATTTCATTACAACTGATTCTTTTAAAGATGAAAACGTGCAATTTTATATTTAAAAATTGTCTCTTTTTACACTAAAACTTTTTGTCGGACTTTCAGTGAAGCTAAGGAGATTTATTAGCAGTAAATACTTTTTTAATCCTTTGCACTCCGAAAAATAATTAGATGCAAAATTATTCACCTAATACAAAGATTTGTTTATTACTATGAAAAATAAATATACTTTATTCTTTAAAAAAATTAATTTACACATCTTAACCATTATGTAGGTGTTTTTAACAATTAATAAAAAATAAATAAATAAAATCTCAAAATGATGCACAATATTGAATGGTAATCAGAGGCGTCATCGGAGTGCAAAGGGTTAAAGGAAATAAATTAAAGGAATAAATACAAAAGATATCAGCTGAAAGCTTGTGCAATTAATATTTAGTAAAATAAAATACAATATTGTAATCTTGCAATAAATTTGAAACTGTAAAAGGAAACAATTATAAAATTTAAACTATTTATACAATAGAAAATTTTCTTCACATCTATATTGCTAATTGCCAGTAATTCTCTTAGTTTCTCTACTGGAAATTATCAATAATTTACCTAATATAAGGGTCTCATATCGTCAATATTTTGAATAATATCTCGAGGGCTGTCGATAATTTTCTTAAAATTGATTATTACATTTACTTTAAGAATGGTTGTTTGATTTGAGTGTCAAAAATATGAAGATAATCATAAGAATCTATTCGTTGATTGTTTGCATGCTTTTTTTTATTTTATCCCAATAGAATATAAATATATTCCAGTTTCTTACAATAATCGCATTATCTTCTAACACCAAAAGTATTGTATAGTATCGAAAATTAAAATAATTATGTCAACTTACGCTTCCATGAAAACTGATCGTTAAATATGGTTCTGTTTCTTGCCATATTGGTGAACATTGAAGTTTGTGAGGGAAAAAATTCTTCCTTTTAATTTTATTATGATTATTTATAAATCTGAAAAAATCTATAAGAATTAGAGAACTAAATGATTTGATTCACTGATGAATATGTCCGAATTTTTAATGAAAATACAAACTCTTGAAAAACAGTTTCGTTCTGATATTCCTGAAGAGCTGGTAAAAATTCGTATAGTTTATTGACTTTGGCGATGCATTTCGTTCCTCCCCCTCAGATGGTTGCTGGTATGCTGGCTGCTCTAAACGTAACTATAAAAAGGCAAGGATCATTGAAGAAGAATTTATTGACTGAACAGTAAACACAGCTGTTTATTCTGACTGTGGTAATTACAATAACTCATAAATGTCGAAAAGGAATTAGATTATAGTTCGTTTAAATGTGAATACTGACCAGTAAGTTAGAAACCTCGACTCAGTACGTTGTTGGAAGGCTTCGCGTCTGAATTACAGCACACACAGGATTTTAGAGCATCTGAGAAACTCCCAAGCGAGAGAGCACAATTTTTATTTTGAATTTAAGGGCATAAATAATTGCTATTGAATGTGTATTTCCAGCGTTTTTTTTAAACAGCATGAAAATGGTTTAGATCTTGATATTAGCCATGAATTGGAAGGCGTTTGAGATCAGCGTCGTGGTCGTAGAACCAGTGATAGACAGTGGAATTGTGGATCCACTGTTTATCACAGAACCAGTGATAAACAGTAGATCCCCAGAACATTTGGATAATAGCATTATCCATGATAGACTCGTCACTATATGAGTGTTGGGACATTACTTAGCGTAATTGATTTTACTAATAAAGACGGTCATCTAATTTTTTCATTGCCTCTTCACTTCCCCAGAAGCAGCTGGGATCTGGCGGCAAATCGGCAGGGCATTCTCCACATTGAAATAAATCTACCAGAATTCTCGTGAAACTGAAACAGCCCAAGTTTCCTTGCATAACGTCATCCAGTGACTCCATTTGCATAAACTCTTTGAATTCACTGGATAGTATCTGTATATAACATTTTGCTCGGCGGTGAACTGATACGATGGAATTTTCGTATCTTATAGTTAGACTATTCATTTTTGACTCTCAATGTCATTTGGGAATTCATTTTCAAATTAAAGATTGAGCATATTTGAAAGGCTGTAATATGAAATTCACAAATTTAGGTTATGTTTGGCTCTATTAAGGGAAAGGAAAACTATTAGCAGTTCCAAGATTTTAACTTTGAAATATAAATAAAATCGGCATAAAACTGTCAGGGAATCTAATACAAGGTTAGAATGGAGACCTCTGGGATCTATTGGCAGTTTAATGCATCGTCTATTGGGACACCAAGTGCGATCTTGCAGAACAACACTGAAATCATATCTATTTGCCAGACCATATCCATCCACCAGAGCCATAACGAATGAAGCAAGGCATCGCTGCATCGTAAAGGCCGTCACGCCTCACGCAATGGGAAATCCAACAGCCATCTATGCGCGTTTCCTTGCGGTGTCACTTGTCTATGCCCGTCCTGACGGCGAGAGGAGTACCGACAGCACGGGTCCCTGAGGATGGAGACTGGAGCATTCGAAGCAAAAGAGTTCACCACAAAAGTTGGATTCATCCCGATTGGCATGTTTAAAAATCAATGCAGCAGAGAAAAACGACCCTTTTTTAGTCGAAAACGGTGGCAAAATCTAGCAGTGAATTATTTCTGCTAATATAAGACTTTTCTGCAAATAATATAGTTAGTAAAAATAATTTTAAAAAAGTAATATTAGTTAAGATTATAATTCTTAATCAGTTTAAAGAATAAGGCAGGATACAATTTTTTGGATGCAATAGCTGTAGGCCAAAAAAAAAAGCGATACAATTTGTGACCCTCGTTGACTTCCGGCCCCGCTGCTACGCCTTCGCGTCATCGAGAGACGCCGAAGAGTTAAGCAATTATTATCGTTGCGGGCATAAGGTGCAATCGCATTGAACCGACGAATCTGCGATATGAAAATCATTTTTAGCTATGACTTATGTAAATCAGATTTAGACGATATTTTAACATTATGTCTATAGGATATTCAAGCCAATTTAGGGGTAGGGGAGTCCAAAATAAAAAAACTATACGAATTAGCCAAATTCCACCGCTAACATGAACACCTAAAATTTTATCAAATGGTTAAATTTCGATGGCCACTCAGTCATGACAATAATTCAGCATGTCAATTTTAATAATGGTATGGACTCAAGTTTTTAAATTTTATTATCATTCAATACAATGTCCATTTCGGTTATTTAAGGGACTCGAGATTTTCGGAATCCTGAATTGTGATTTCAGCAGAATTGCTGAGTAAAACCCGTTTAGTGAATGGAACGTTCTTTAAAATGCTATTGTCTATTATGATATAGAGTCTCCGAAGCTCATGGTACCTTTGTCTGAAGGTACCATTTGATTAACATCAGTTCACAACTTTGATTAAAATTGTTACTCTATCATTAAAAACCTCTCATTTGTTAGACGACTTCAGAATATATAGGCATAAAATGCGACCAAACGAAGTAGCAGCGATTGCGATAGAGTTGCTGAAATGCACCGCACAGGCATGCGATGGAAGCATTCGATAGAAGCGTTTAGAACGGAAACGTGTAAACTGAGCACAAATATTATATGTATAGACTGTATACAAAGCTCACATACACGCTTACTTACCGTAACCGTAGCGGTATACGTTAAAACGAATGTCTCTAGTTACAAATAGTAGTTAGTTAATAGTAAAATCTGGGGTTAACAAGGATCTGATGCATTATCTACAAGCATAACCTCGTGCACGTATGTACAAAGATCTCTCTTTTGCTTGATTCCGCAAGCCCCTTCTAATTGGCGTAGGTTAGTGATGATTTTTTACACGCAATTTTATTCTCTTTTAAGGAGTCACTTTCATATCTGCAACATAATCTGTTCGAACTAAATTAATTTTTATCTAAAGACCCAATAAACGGGACATAACTATCTGACAAAATGAGGTACAATGCTTGCACTGATATTTTAAATTTTGGTACGTGGACTGAAAGATTATCACTAAACCCATGCAAAATCTTTCACCTTTTCATTCTCGCAACAATCACATGGTTATTTTTCTACAAGGAAAACCAATTACAAATCATTCCCCTTATATATATA
>JAOUZG010020860.1:1044183-1057692 GCA_026289955.1 Argiope argentata
TCCTAAACACCTTATTGATAAATCTTTGAAAAGTGAAAGGATCATTACGTAAGCCAAAACTCATGACATTAAATTCATACAAGCCGAAAGGTGTTATTATAGCAGTTTCTTTGCTCATCAGCAACCTTAATAGGAATTTGGAATTATGCTTTATGCAAGTCAGTTTTAGAAAATAATCTGGTATTCTTTAAAAAGGTGGTTGAAATCTTCTAATTGAGGTATATGATTATGGTTTGAGCATTTAAACGTCGGTAATCCCCACTTGGTCGGAAAGAACCATCTTTCTTAGGCACCATGTGAAGAGGTGTTGGACCATTTCGATTTAGAAGGCTGAATTTTTAACATGTGTTGGAATTCCTGTTTTGCTATATATAATCACTTGGAATCCAGTTGTCTAGCTTTGGGATAAGTAAATTGTCCTTATGTTGTGATGAAATGCCCAACATCATGACCAAATTTAGATACTGTTAAATTAGGTTTATTTAAATTTGGTTATTGCTGTAACAAATTAGCATATTTAGAAGTTTTATCGAAAGTATTAATAGTATCATCAACAAAAACTGTAATACTGTGGAGTTGAACGGACAGATTAGTTAATCAATCAATAAGTGGTTTATTAAGAATATCTATTAAAAGTTTAGATTTATTCAAAAAGTCAGCTCCTATTATTGCTTTATCAACTTTAGTTAATATAAAAGGAAATTAACATCATCAACTGTTTTATTTCAAGGAATTACAGGAATGAGACTAACATCAGCACCTGAATTCACCAAGAAGTGATGTCCTGTATTTTTGTCCTTTACAAATAGACGTAACTTGCGGTTTTCATTAATATCAGCAACAGCGGTAGCCGCTAATCCTGTTGCATCTTTGAGTCTCCCGCCTTTCGTTAAAAACACAAGGGGAGTAACATTTATCAGGTCGACAGCGATC
Source organism: Argiope argentata (assembly GCA_026289955.1). Classification (NCBI taxonomy): domain Eukaryota; kingdom Metazoa; phylum Arthropoda; class Arachnida; order Araneae; family Araneidae; genus Argiope; species Argiope argentata. The sequence continues at coordinate 1,045,117 of JAOUZG010020860.1, forward strand.
ACCAAATTAAAAATGGTAAAAGCAATATTTACATTTTTGATTAAATCTATTGGTTTAAGTATTGCGATTTCGAGGTATATTCCAGTGATTTCTACATTTTTTTTTTTTTATCTAGACCGATCATTTATTTGCATCGAATCCTTTTTTTGTTCTAATGCAGCTATTCTTGGAGATAAAGCATCAGTATAATTAGCATTTGGCGGAACAATATTAACTTTTTCAGATTTCATCTTGTATTTTTTATCAGTCATCATAGCCAGTTTGTCTAAACTTTCTTCACTAACAAGAAGAATGTTTTGAATAAAAGCAGACATTTTATGGAGCCATAAAATTTTAACTCTTTTTCTGAAAAATCGTCGCCTCCTAAATTTTTCATCTCCTGCGAAAGCTGACTTGTCTTGCAATCACCAAGGTCTATTCCAGTAACTATGCGCTGAATCCTCTTGTTTTCGCTTTCCTTGAACATATTTTAAAGTCTTTGATTCGTAAAGGCATAATTATTAGGCTTAGTGTCTTTAATAATGTGCCATATATGATCAACATATTTCGGCTAAATCTGGGAAATCAAATACTTGACATTCGATACTTCTAAAGAAATATTATTAATTTGGGCGTTTTTTTACAACATAAAAATCAAAATTTCCAAAAAATATCAATGTGCCCAATTTTAATTTAAAGTTATTTACAAAATAATATTTATAACTATTAAACTACTTGCGCATTATTTTTAAAGGAAATATTTATGATTTATGTCACAACAACCTTAAATTTCAGCAAATTTTATAATTAATATCTTCCGCCAAAAAAAAAAAAAACAACAGAATAATTTTATAAAATTAGTTCGTAATTTTTTTTTACCTTTTAGTAATGCGTGATTAGTGTATTTTCGATACTATAATTATTATTTATCAAAATTTGTGTGCCAGTTTTTAGTTACTGAACGCAGCCATCCAGTGAGGCCTAAAATTAATCCTTTTCGATACCTTTTTTTCCAAACAATTTTCCAACAATTGAAATTTTCCAGACCCCCATGGTTACTAAAAAATGTGGTCAGAGATAATATTTTTTTTCTTCTTAGAAATTTCTGGATACTTTGCCTAAAGGATGAATTTTCAAAAGAGATATTGAAATAAGTTCTATTAAATACCCCCTTTTTTTCTGAAATATGAACTAAATATTTCCGAAATAAAAGATTTAACTCTAAATATTTACTTTTCTTTCTCTCCGAATGTTTCGGGGGATCAGGCATGGGAGGATCTCCGCCGCTTGTTGGAGAGAAAGGGATTTCTTACTGATCAGAAGGATCAAAAAGAACGTTTTCTACTGAAAATGAGCGAAGCACGCACTCCAAAAGAATTCGGGTGAGATCACGCAGCAGGCACTTGGATTTCACTCGGTCGGGGTGAATAGGACTTTCCGCTCCTTTAATGCGCTACCCTATTTCTTGCCCGCGAAGTCGTAGGGTAGCTTCTAAAACTACTAAATATTAAAATCGTGAGTTTTAAACTGATTTTAAAGAAAAAGCGAATAAGGAAACAACGTAAAGTTGCAAGAACATTAAGCTTCAAAATGTTGAAGAAAAATATTTTTAAATATGTAATTCGTCAAAGTATCTAAAGACAGCCAAAGAAAAAAGTTATTTGCGGCTGTTAGTCATTATGGAAGAAACAGTATGTATGGAGTTAAATGACAAGAAGCATGATAGGGAGCTGTGAGACCTTTTTATTAACAGACATGGTCAAGGGGAAGCACAACAACCGAGCATAAAAATGCGAGTTCTTCATCGGGAACGTTGAAACAGCGTCAATGTGATGAGGTGCGCAATTCTACGTATAGTGTGGCGCCGCCACATGTCCACACCACATACGAAAGGTGAATGGGATAACAGTGAGAGTGCCTCAACAATCAAGCGATAACTGGAGGATTTATTCACTTTCCAGAGAATGTAAGGACAACCCGAGAATGAGATATTTGCAACCACCAAATCAGATGCGTTGAGCCGCTGCGCTTCAAATGGTCCCAGTCTCTCTAAGACACAACGCGCTGCAAGGAGGATGCAAAAATCATAGCTCTCTGTTCAGAACACAAGTTGAATGAAGGAATTTAAGTGTGTGGGCTTTACATCATTGTCTTGTTTTAAGTGGGGATGACGCTGACCAGAGTAAAAAGACTCTCGATTTGTCTATTTATGGGAGAGAGTGGGAAGTGCCTGAACTCAAAATCTACAAATTCCGAGCATAGGAGGAGAGCTGCGTCTTAGCAATGGCGCTGAATAGCAAAATGGGCGTGGATTGCTAAATTTATCCGTTCATAATGGTTATTGAGCTCACTTGCATTAAAAGGGAGAAAAGAAGAGAGTGAATTTTATTGAATGCAGTCAACCAACGAAATTCCAACTCATGCTGGCGTGATCAATCGACCGGCAATTATTGGTCAATTTGCAGGTGAGTCGGTGAAATTTAATGATGTTTGAGGTAATTTTTGGAATCGTACTTCTAGATCTTTTTAAATGTATTTTGTCTCCATCATCTAAAAGAATCCCACGGACAGTATTTTGTGGAATTCATGGATAGTAGAGAGTTATAGATGTGACTGGTTATTGAGTTTTAGGCTTAGGAAGTCCATTTTAAAAAATATAATAATTATTGATATAGATCATTGCAGTTTTAAGAATGAGGCAGGAGTTACTCATTGTCACTGTAGGCGTTCGTTAGGGACCGTTTCCCACTCGACACACGAATTTGTGGGAATTACAGCTTTTATTATTGCATCTGATGATGCAGGGATGATTGTTAGTATGCAAATTTGAAATGAATATTAACTGCATTTGAAATGAATTCATTCTATGTAAAACGAGAATAGGTTGAATTGTTTTGTTTTATTTTATTGTATTACATGAATAACATTTGTAAAAATACTCGTTTCATTTGCATGGACATGTTATAGTTTGTATTTACTTTATTAATGTTTCGCATAGATTACTATTTGATAATTCTTTTCCATATGATTTACTGGTCGGAGTTACTTTTGAAGCAAATGTCATTATTAAATACAAAACTGCAATGCAATAATGCTTATTTACCTTTTCGCCTTGTTTTTAGAGGTTTCTGGTTTTTGGATATGAGTCCTAGCTACAATTACCCAAACGGAATATACATTCTATTAATTAGAGAGTCATTCTATTCTCTATACATATATGAGAGTCAATGGGAAAACATTTAAGTAGATACATTTATTTTTACTTAGAAATTTATGAAATTTATCTTTAATAGAACAAGAAAATCGGAGAATTCGTTTCATTCATTCAGATGCTTAAGAAATGATGGTCATTTACTGCTTGAATAAGGCGATTGAATTGAGCAGATGCATGAGCAGATTACAAATTTATCATAAGTTATCTATTATGATTTCACAAAACTGTAGCAACGCCTACTTGAGTCTTCATTGGAAAGTCTTTTAGCTTTAGGAAGAAATTTACCTTGATGCATCACGTGGAATAGCTCATTCACAAGGGACTTTACAAAATACAACCATTTCGAATAGTTACTCATTTGAAAAAAAAAAGTAATTTAGGTAACTTTCTTGGATGACCTCGAGTCAGGTATTCATCTCCTTGATTTAATTTTGTGTGTATTTTCACTACATGCCACAACTTAACAATTTGAGGAAAGATTCATCCAATTTTAAAGCAATTGCATCCGAAATCTTATACAAATTAATGATTTTGATGTTCAGATGACATCCTGAGGTTAAATTACGATACTGCTTGCATTTTTCAGTCATTTTCATAAACACTACTGGGCAGAGAGTAAAGCTTTTGCTGCATTTTATTTTTAAAAAAAATTGGCTCAGATGTGCAGTAGTGACGAAGAAAAACCCGTAATCTCGTGGCGATTTTAAATTATCGTGACACAGATGGAGAAATATAACTCTCGAAGGCAAAATCTTTATTTTTAGAGTTTGAACTATATTTCTAATTTCATATGTATAGAATGCAATATTTTAAAATTTTCTTGTTCACGATCAGACATAAATCTAAACTAAATTTTATAAGAGTGAAACGTGGAGATTCTGATTAGGAGGTTACTGTACTTTGTTTACTTGCTGTACTAGAAGTTAAAAAGGAACAGCTAGAAAAAAAATCCCCATGAAAACCGATCTTAAAAGGTGCTTCCTCGAATAAAAAATTTTAAATCAAATGTTCTCTTGAAATAATTTATCGTCTCTATCAAAGTCATTTCTATCAACTGTAAGAAAATAGGTTCGAATTCTTTAAAGACATTCATCAATCCTTTTTTTTTCCTTTCTAGGAAACAATGTTCTCTATTTCCTTTCTAACCGAAAGCCTTATTTCTTTGTTGTATTCTTGCGAGTTTTAAACACTTCTGGGAACAAAAACCAGATGTGATTTGGAAAGGAAATTTTTTATCTCTGAGGTGATGTTCTTTATTAGTAAGAGTTCTTCCAACGGAAAAATTCAAATTACTGATTCCCTAAAGGCCGAAATCCTAAATTTGTGTACAATATGCATTTGCGACTTAACGAAATAATGTCCTGAAATCATTAAGAAGATTTGCCTACGGAACGTAAGTTTTTACTTAATGGAGTGCGAAGTCGTAGGCATGCGACAAAAGGGAAAGTATTGCAGACATTCACCTTTTGATCAATTTCTTCGATACGTTTATCCCTGATCATTTCTGTAAAAGGCATAAACGGATGGAATGAAATGAGTGTCATTCATTTCTTAGGGAAGGGTGGCTAAAAGGGAGTTTAGATGCTCTGACTCAGTCTTCAAAGGTGATCGGAGGACATTATTTTATTATTTTAATCATTTAAAAAGAAAAGATGCAAAATAATTCTAGAAACAGGCGAAAAGTAAATGTCATGCACGTCCTAAACACCCTTCAGTCGTGCTAAGTCGTTGTGCTTATTTCAAAATTATAATTTCAATTACAATTTAGCGAAAGGGAAGTTTATCTGCGTGCTCGATTCTGTGTATGCGAACATCTTAACTTAAAAATGTAAATACTAAAAGGTTGGCATTTGGTCACAATTTTATAAAGGAGTGAAACCTGATTGGGCCAAATCTATCGAAGGAGGATCTTTATCCCTCTGAATATGAATAAACGTGATAAACATGAACATGATCAATAAAATAGAGGAACTATCTTTTGTACCTCGTTGACCAGTCACAAATTTTGTACTTTTTCACTTAAAAATGGAGATGTCCAAAATATATACTCATCCTTTGTCACTATATATTAAACAAAAAAAGACTTGTCATGTTGTCTTAACATATATGAAAGTTAGGGGTGTAAAGATTATCGCAATATATTTATGGCGGTCTTTTTGTCTTTTCTTGTCATTTCGAGCCAGACAGGTGAACAGTCTCAGATCAAAGCTTTGATGTGGGTGACATGAATCGGCTGTTAAATTCAATCAATCTCAAATGATGCTGATATTCGGTGAAGACCCGGAAAAGAATTTTAGTAACAGATTCGTTTAAATATGGACTGACTTAAAAAAAAATTAATAAAGCAACAACAGCAACAAATAGTTTTCAGAAACAAAATTTTATTGATATCGGTTATAAAACAGCTGCAAACTACTTTTCGCAATTTTTGCTGGGAACAAAGAGCGAAAAGGCACTATTTTGATATTCTCTGAAAAAACTTGAGTACAGCAGACATGAAAAGAGATATTAATGCGAGAAAAAGCGAGCAGAAAAAAATCGAGAGACATCGAAACAACGTGAAAAGAAAATTTTCTTCGGAAGGTAAAATTGAGTTGATAAAAAAGAGGAGGGATATTTCCTGAGGGAATCATTTCTTTTTCCTTGCTAGATATTGAGGGAAATTATGAAGAATAAAAGAATAAAAGACAATGGAATTTTCAGTACCCAAAAGAATGGTCAGAGTTCTCACTTTTTAACTGACCGCTCCCACTGTGGATACCTTCCCTCGTTTTGCTGCAGGGTGTTTTCCTATTGGCAAGAAAGCGACTTTTTATTCCTCCCTTTCGGGTTACTTGCGAGAAAGAGAAATTCAATTCTCGTCTTTAGTATTTCGAGGGAAGAAACAGATGAGAACAGTGTGAAACAGCCGTATCCAATCACAGAAACATTTGGGTCGTGTTTTTTTTTTTTTTTCAAATATAAGGATTTGTCTGTTGTTTGAAGGGAGGATTGTCTTGAAATTGAAATCCTTGTATCAAAAAGAATATTTCGATAGATACTAAGATTGAAAAATAAGGCTATCTTTATGCCGAAGGGTTATTTGTCGCAATAATACTTTCAGTTTTTTCAAAGACCTTTCTCATACTTTCAAAACTTCGAATGGAATGCATGAATTAAATTGAACAATACTTAATCCAGTTTTTAATGTCAGAAATTATAATGAGTTTGTGACAAAGCAATTTTGTATAGTTCATTTAAACTTTTAAGTAAAATAATTGAATGTTTTGAATATTTTGGCGTTAATACAAGAGTAATTTTTTCTCAGAAAATTTTATTATTGTGAGATCTTAGGATGAACTGTGACACACAAGCAGAAAATATTAGTCCCAATTGTGGAGAATTAAACGGAGATTGAAGAATTTGCTTTCAGGAGACTCAGATAATTTAAAGGCAAAAAAAGGACCCTGGGCATTTGGCCAAGCTTTAAGGGGAGGTAAAGATCAAAATACGATTAAAGTCTGCACTGTTATTGGAAAATCATTATCTAAGGGAAGTTTCTGTGTGGCTATTTATTCATTGGCGATTACTTTAAAATGATAACAAAAAGGTTGTATGTATAAATATGGTGGAGCTGTTCTATAAAATTAGATACAAAGTGATTAATAAAATTATTACTTCGCCTATTTATTGTTTTAAGTAATATAAAATCCAACAACTAAATAATAGTGTCGTAATAGATTAAATAATAGACTCATGTCTCGTGCTCCTGAAAAGTCTTATTTATAATAAGTTTTTAAAGTGGTCTATTGTATATTCTCATCACCTTTCTCCACCTTCGCCTTTGCTTATTAATAAAAAAGCAATAAATACTTTAAGGATCCAATCATTCCTATACTATGACTAAAAACATACTAAGCAGACGTGTGTTTTATCCTCAGGAATGTAAATTTGCATTATTATTTCGACAAACTCATCAATGAGATGTTTGTCGTTCGGTCAGGATACTTTGCGGATGAGTAGCTGTGATAATTCCAAAATTCAACGAACTAGATAAATAAAATTTCCTGCAAGACCTTTATACGAAAATCTAATTTATGCAAAAAGGAATGTTTTAAATTGAGAACACTCCCCTATGAGTATGATTCTCTTAATTCTGTACTCCGTCCTAGAAATTTAAATCTATTATCCTTTTTTATTTCCTCGTATCTATTATTGGCGATGCCGATACTTTCACAAGTTCCCTCTGAATTCTGCCTGCCATCATTCGATATACATTGGAATTTTTTTCTATGCTCTATCCTCTCGAGATATTCCTTTTTTACTTTTTTGGGCGGTGGAAGGGGGAATTTTTGGTGATAGACGGAATTTTAATAATGAGGGTTTTACATTGTAAACTATACAATAATAAACAAACCAAATTGAGAAGCCAGATGGCGGAGACATATTCGACCTAAAACTCGACATAAATTTACTATTTCGCTCGACAGATCATAAAACAAAATTTATACTTTTATAATGCTATGTTTTTTTAGTTATAGCCTTCATACATGTAATAAACGCAGTTGTTTCCAAATTAGACCACATCTTATGTTTATAAGTTTGGTTAATGCTGCTGCTTCCACGTACTGAAAATATACAAGCCTGTTTCCATGAGGCTGACTTACGCCATTATTATTCAATAATGTCAGTGATACCTATAAAAAAAAGTTCATTTATGAATAAAGAAATCTCTTTTCAGACATGTTAAGACAGAGCCGCTCGTCTTATAAGCGCAAGCGGAGGTCAGAAATCGAGAGTAAATCTGTGTTTACTTACTTACTGCAGCTATTTACTTTTATCTGCATCACATGTGATATTTTTTAATGCGTGCACTGCGTATGTTGATATTAATTTGTTCAAGCAGAAAGCAAAACGAAGATAAATTAAATAACCACCTCCTAGAAATTCACATTGCATTATTGTTTCACAGGTGACGACTGGAATAAAAAGAATTGAGGAAGAGGTTTAAATGCAGCAGACGATGGATTTAGAAGTGAATGAAGTTTACAGTATATATCCTAGACTAGTGTAAGTTTCAAAATTATTGTCAATTTAAGGTAAGTAGATTTACTGTTACTTACCTCCCCTACTGGGTAAAAGCGTATAATACAGCATATAGTAATTTGACAGTTCATCTATAAACTGCTCAATATTGTTATATATAACCAAGTCCATGTCCTGGAAATATCCCTCTATGTGTCAAAAATGAAAATTATCCGTAAAGAAAAAAAAAGAAGGAAAGCTAAACTTGAAATATCTCACAAGTAAACCTATTTCCTTTCCTATGAAGTAATTCTAGCAAAGAAATTAATCCGACTTCAGAAGTTAAATTTCAAACTGGCGTATAACGCTCTGTACAAAGTACACAGCCCTACAATGAAAATGATGAAACGGTGGTATTTTTTGAAGAGTCGTGTGTTTATACAGCTGACTGAATCCGAAAATAATGACGAAATTAACAATAACAAATAGGATCAAGGGAGTATAAATGGTCTTGATTTATGGCCAAATGTTATAAATGTAGAATGTTTCGTGTTAAAATAGGAACTGTACTGAACTAAGAAATATTTGCTAAGAATGAAGGGAAAATATAAATGTGTACAGCCTGGAATACTTTCACTAAATCCGCATACAGTTTATGTGTCTTGCCCATCGCACTCCTTTAATTTAATAATTTATGGTGACGCTTGAATTGGTGTTCAATCCAAGGGAAACAGGCAACAGACAACCATTATGTGACACCCGCTGGAAAGTCAAAATCCATTCAGTTATAGTAGTATAAAAGTTTATTGGATTCAAGAAATACCATTTTAATCCATAAATTCAATTTAGTCAATAATATTAAAATTGAAATACAAAATTTAACGCAATTTTTGGTGAAGTAGAAATGCCAGCGTTCAATTTGAACGTTTTACTGAAAAAGGAATTCGAAAGGCGAACATATTATCTGCCGAAGTAGTGGAAGACGAAATCACGAAAAACCTGTTAGAGGAATTTAAGTCTCATTTTTTTCACTCTGTGATTGATACTGTTATTGAACAAATATTAGATAGATTTAAAAGTAGACCAAAAAACTATGAAAGTTATACAACAAAGATGTAGATGAAAACCCAATCCAGGAAGTTTGTTTCCCACGGGAACTTATTTTGAATGGAAGCGATGTAAATAACTTTCAAGACAGGTTGCGATGCATAAATAATAATTATCATGAGTTATATCTAAATCTATGAATTGTGTTAAAACATTTCTTTACGCTGTTAGTTACTATAGCAAGTACTGAGCGGTCTTTCATTAAATTTAAATAATAAAAAAATATCTCGGTTCACGCATGTGTTCAGAGCGCATTAGTGCTCTTCATATATTAAGCATCGAAAAAGAAATAACAAAAAAATGTAATTTTTCTGTATTAATTGATGTTTTAGTAAAAACAAAATGAGGTAGTCAGAGATTTAAGCCTAACCCGAGCCAACTAGAGCCAAGAGTACAACTTTTGCTATTCACTCATCACATTCGCTAGCACAGCGCCTTTTTACAGGGGAGCACATTCACACTCCTTATAGACAGAACACAGAAGACTAACCGAACCGGAACTTGAACCTGGAACGTGCAGATCACGCCGAAGACTTGTTATTCTTGATGCCAAAACGCTGGCAAATAAACAAGTATTAATAATATATGATCTAGTTTGAATTTCTTTATTTTTTACTTCTCAAAAAATTAGAGCCTCAAATGACTCCGTACACCCAGTTTATTGAGGCCTCTGGATAAAAACATAGTGACATTTCATTTATTTGGTTAACGGTGCTTTTAAGCTTACATGTGATCAGGTAAAGAGACTTTTTCAAATGGTTATAAGCAAGTTCCTTATCGAGACAAATTATATAACTCATAATCAGAATCTTCTGCTGTTTTATTAGAGAGATAAACATAATATTTTTTTTATTTTTCTCAAAATTATAGCTGTTTATAACGAGGGATTGATGCAAATTTCGAGAGCAGCTTAAATCAAGTAATCAATATTATTTTATGGTGCTTGCAAATATTACTAGGCGTTCCTTTTTGGCTTTGGATGGATTATATACAAAAAAATATGCAAGCATTTAGAATTATAAGGAAGTTTCGATGACAGCAAAGAATAATTAATTACTGTGTACGATTCAATAATGGTAATATTGATAGAGTTACAAAACCTAAATTTTCTTTTGTACAACTTACCCGTTTAATTAGTCAAATTTAGTATAAAAAATTCTTGATACCTAGCATGTACAATACAATCAAATCCATTATTTTATAGTTAAAATGCATCAAGTAAGTAAATGAGAAACATAAACACATTTACTTTAAGAAGGAATTTTTTTGAAAAGATAATATATTTGTTGTACAATGTATGACATGCCTTAAAGTTCGCCACTTTAGCTGAAATTTTAGAAATCACGCGTAACCAGACTCTCCTCGCTTATGATGTAACATCAATTCTCCTTTATCCCTTCTATTCAACATTTTTAAGCAACCTCAAAGGAAAGAAACTAATGGGCCTGGACGCGAGGACCCGATTAACAAGGGACATTATTTCCAAATGTGTTGGGTACTAAAGCATTTGGCTGCAGACATTTTCATTCCTCCCCATGCTGACAGCGAAAACTCCAAATAAAGAAGTAATTAGTGCATATAAAAGAAATATATACATACAATCATGTCTATAAATTAAGGATATTTCAGAAACACGAGGAAATCGAACTCTAAAATACATATATCACATTTAAAATGACAACACCCGTCTTCAAAAATCATATGCAAATTGCAGGAAGCCACCAGAGGACACAGATAATAAGTCACAATGACGAGAGTTTAAGAGAGTGAAGCATAAAAAATACAGACAAAGAAGTAAAATTGTTCGCAAACGCGTTATAAACCTTTCAGTAAAATAACTCCATAGATAGGACAGAAAGGGTGCATTTGAATGATTTTTACGTGGCAGAATTATCGGCCGTCTGGACAATGTCGACAACTTCCGAGAAACTTGGAATCGCCTAGAGTATCATCTCCAGGTTTTGGCAACGATTCCAAGATGATGGTAATGTAAGTAGACGTTGCAGCACAAGTCTCCCTCGAATTACAGTATTTGGCAGTTACAGCTAACAGAAACAGATAGAACACAGCATCAGACCTATTTCGTCAGTCACTGGTACGACAGGTTCCTAGGCAGATCGTGTACAGACGCTTAGAGCAGATTGGTCTGTTTGCTCGGTTCTGTGTCACTTGAGCTCAGTCTCATTAGTGCTAACTCATTAGAGTGTGTCATTTGCACTCAAGCTTTTAAAAGGGTACCACATTGTAACTTTTATCTTTTATGTAAAATTTGGTGATTTTACAATGTGCGCCATATGGTAATCAATTACTGTCAAAGTGAGAATGATACTCCATATCTCTGATAACGTTAAAAAACTGTCGTGTGAAAAATGTTAATGACCGTTACCGCGTATCAAACGATTGTTAGAAGTAATAAGTTGAATGAGCAAAATTTGCTTTAAAAATTTATTATGATGGAACATGTTCAATTTTTTCCTACACCGAAGACATGTATGAAAATTATAATTTTGATGCACATAATACAAATTTAATCTGTTAAAGCGAATTATAATTTTTAATTTTAGGACGATTTATTCTTTATATGTCTTAAAGTTTAATTTTATTTAACAAAATGAAAAAAAATGCATAAAAAGTTTTTGTTTAATTCAAATTCAAATGGATATCAATATTGTTTAGCTCTTTCAATATGTATGTATGCTTATAAGTATATATATTCTATAAACGGATACTGGAAAAGAGCTAATGTATTATTTTACGATAAAGATGTTGAAATAAGTTATCTTTTTTTGCAAAATAATAAGCACTTCGGCTAAAATAAATTATATGAATCATACTTATAATTTCAAAAAACAGCTGTTGCTTGATTCTCAGGAGAAAAAAAAATTCAATTAGAAAGTTTTGATAATTACTGAAATTCTTTCAAATCTGAAATACATTACTTCGTTTCCTAGCTCATTTACTGTCAGATTTAACTATACATATTCTTATGTACCACAAACGATATCTAAATACAGCATCTAAACGAACTACATTAAAACGCTTAGTTCTCAGATACAGCATCATGTGCAAGTTTTATTCGCAGGTGATAAAATAGTAAATTTCTGTCTAATTTTCTTAAAAGCGCTGCCAGTGATTTAATACCAATTTTCAATTTATCCTAGACCTAAGCATGAAAGAAAGCAAGAAATTAAATACGTTACTTCATATTTTATTCATTCTTTTTTTTTGTCCCTGAATTTCTTGCCAAAAGTATAGATTCATATAAATTGAAC
>JAOUZG010020860.1:1074713-1099516 GCA_026289955.1 Argiope argentata
TATATATATATATATATATATATATATATATATATATATATATATAGGAAGAGTTCCATATATATATATATATATATATATAATTATTCATCCATAAAATAGCCTTAATAGCATTTTAGAAATAATATTGAGCTGTGTTACCACTTTAAAAAATTGAAATACAGCCCCTCAGTATATATTATTAAAAGTTATAGACTTAAAAAATAAAATGATTAAAATAAAAAAACAATTTTTGATATATTAATAATGGTGTGCTTTTGAAAAAGAGCTTATCAGCCAACTTCAACGAAATAAAATTATATTAAATTACCATTGCGTAAAAGAATACCATTGAAATTTCTGTTTCTGTTAAGATAAGTTAGGGTGTGTCTCTTACATTTAAATTCAAATAATTAGATGTTTTCTTTAATACCTACCAGTAAATAGCATGTTTGTCTTTCAGAAAAAATTATTAAATTAATTTTACTAATTACCTTTAATAATGTTAAAAAATTCATTCTTTGAAACACTATTCAAAATAATTGCTACTCGTTAAGAAAATTGACAATATTGCAAAAAGCTCTTTATTTTTGCTTAATCATCATAAAATATATTTGGAAACTGATGCAAACATTTAATTAAGCAAATGCTCATTGGTAACATATGAAAATGTTGTTGTTGTTGTTTATGGCACTTTATAAGCCCGTTGATGAAATATGAGCCGGATGAGCATCTCTTTCTTTTTCAGTAGCGTCAACTGGGGCCAAGAGTATGGCTCAGCTACTTCATGCGTCAAATTCGATTGAACCACTCTTTTTTACAAAAGAGCACTCCTTACAGACAGAACACAGGGGAAGGACAACCATGCCTGAACCGGGACGCCCAGATCACGGGGAAGACGTGATTTACGTTTATTGATGGGCCGCACAAATGGATAATAATTTCTTATTAAAGTAAAGAAAAAGAAAACATATATTGAATATATTGGAAGGAAGAGTTCCATAATCCCCAAAACGAAATAACACCCATCTGACTTCGGAAAGGATCCTTAAACCGGAAGGAGGAAGTTTCGCTTTCGAAGACGCTTCCAGAGGTTGGCATCGAATTCCGGATCCGTGAGGCGACTCCTCGTCCCGCATCCAATACACAAAGAGTTAGAAATGAAATTTCCTACATTCTTTTATCGTGGAAATATCGCGTCGAATTCTAAAGTCAAAACAGGTGTCAATGAATATTCGATTTCTTTCCTTCTGCTGCAAAGCAGATGTCTAACGAGAGAAAGGGGGGGCACTACCGTTGGTTTAGATTCTTTCCCAAAAATGGAGAATTCTCATCCATGCTTGAAAAAGTTAATTCGAGTATTTCCACACAAATCCTTATGAAACAAGAATATCGTTTAAAAAATTAAATTCCATCATGAAAGAGAGTATCCTTAAAATACCATGGAGATAGCTTTAATGCCTATATATAACTACGATCACGTTTCCGAATTTAAATTGTACTACACACATCACTAAAGTTCTCTTGTCATAAAAATTTTGACAGAAAACTTTTTTTCAATTTAAAAATCGAATTATCAGTAGGGTGAAATTGCAGGTGAAATTGTTTTCATACCGAACACTGTCCCTTCATCAGCACCTACTAAAATATTCCAGAAAAAATAACCGACGCTCTACCCTCAGATTTTTTCCCCTTTCCTATTTTTTTTCGTATACCCTGAGTAGTATAATCCGAAGAGAAATGGTTTTAGTCTTTTGGAAATAAACGATAGAAGTTTCTAAAATTAATATTTAAAAAATTTCCAAATAAATATTTTTATCAACTCTCCAGAAATGAAGGGAGGTTTCTTTAAGACTATCAAAGAACAAATGTAGATTCAAGGATTTGTTTTTGTATCTGAAGGGCAAGACAAGTTCATGATGTACTTTAATTTGTTTACATTTGCAAAAGCAAGTAGTGCGATTTGGAATGGCATTAAAATTTCCATCAGGAATATAGCGCTTAAAGCATGGTTTTGATATTTTTGTTACTTCAGAAACTCTTTATTTCGATTTTTGGAAAGGTGTTTAAACATAAAAACGTGCTTGCTTTTATTTTAAAAACGAATCCATCTTAAAGTTTTTTTTTTGTTTGAAAATGAAATTAGATTAAAACAACTAAATAAACTGATAAATAATTTAAAATCTTAAAAATTATCTTTTAAAGAGATTTGAGTGAACGAGCATCACCACAAACGGTTTTCTGTGTGAAATGGAGCTGGGGTCCTGGCGCAGGGGCAGTGCGTCTTCCCCTCGATCCGGATTGGCTGGTTGGTTTGAAGTTTTACGGCACAAGAACCAATAGGAAGGCCATACTGCGCCAAAGCCTAGTTTATCTCTAATTCAAAGTCCAACAAAAATTGTTTCTATAAAAGTGACACAAAAAAGCACCATTGGTAAATCGACGAAGAAACACGAAAGGTCCTGACAAGGCCATTGTAGTGACTTTAAATTAAGGAATAAAAACCAATAAATTTTAAAATGAAAAGATGAAAAGGTTCTCTTGTAGGATCTCTGCGAAGCAACAATGGCAAAGTCACTGCAGTTGTTTTGAAGTAAAACAAAGGCTCAGCATTAAAATATGGGCATTCTATAAGGAAATGATAAACTGTTTCTCCACAGTCACAATGTAGACATATTGGCAATTGATCATTTAATAAAAGATATCTGTGTGTGAATGTAGTGTGACCGATTCTCATACGAGTTAAAATTGTATCATGTTTTCGACAATTTAAAGAAGACCAGTTTTCTATAGTATGCTTGCAAGAATGAAGTTTGTTCAGAGTTTCCAAATCCGATAGTGCTTGCCATTTGGTGTAAAGACAGCGTTTCATCTGCTTCTTCAAGTCGCATGCAGGTACGGGTATTTCGAAGAAACAAGTTGCGGCCGTGGCACTTTTATCAGCCCGCTCATTACCACATATTCCCACTTGGGAAGGTATCCATTAGAATAAAACTGTAAAGCCTCGAGAGAGAGTCTTATAAAATAAGTCTAAAATTTTTATAGTATTTGGATAAGTATGACTTTGAAATGATTTTAAAGATTGTAAAAAAGTTAACGAATCAATAAAAATGATAAAGTTTCCAATACGTCTATTGAAAATTTCTGGAAAAACGTGCGAAACTGCAGTAGACCCGGCAGTAAAAACGGAGCTGCATGAAGGAAGTTGATAACATGAAATTTTATCTGGAAAAATCTGGGCAAATCTGGAATTTTATTTGGAAATTTTATCATGAAATTTTATCTGCAAATGAGGTACGGGTAGGTGTCTCAGATCCATCAGTACAAACAGGAATGAAAAACTGATAGTGAGATCTGTATTCCAGGAATAATTGTTGATAGACAATATCTATCGTGTCTGATTTTCTGAAGTTTTCAAAAGGATTAGGAAATTAAAAGGTTCGGATTTCCCATAGAGGAAAACTGTTAAATGAATGTGGGGATACTTCTAGCCTCGGGTGGTTCGGGTATGGTTGTTCTATGTTCTATATGTAAGGTGTGTGAATGTGTCCTCTGAAAAAAGGAGCTGTGCAAGCAAATGTGTTGAGCGGATAGCACAAGTTGTACTCTTTACCCTGGTTGGCGCTAATACAAATACAAAAGACATTGATTAGGTTTTAATCGCTGACTTCCTCATCGAGTCAGTCCATTGCAAGAGCCATAAAAACAACAAGTGTAAAATAGAAACATCATCGGTTAGTGACGTCTATGCTTCAAAATGCTCCCTCTTGTTAAAAACAAACAAACAACGCAATTATCAAAGAAACTAAAAAAAGAATAGATATATGCAAAAAACCCAAAATTGAAATTTTGTTTCAGACGATCTAATTGGACTACTCTAAAACTGTATGTAAATATTAATATTGTGGTTAATATTTAAATTATCATTCTATGATTTGATTAAGGAAATGAATGTGTGATGGTAGCTGAAGAGTGCACCTAAGCGGCTCGCTCATAAACGAGACAGACAGACAGAAATCAAAGTTCAAATGGATTAAAATGAATCCAAAATATTTTACTTTTGTTATTATCATGACAGTTGTTTGAATAACGTAGTTATTAGGTTCAAATTTTCCCTATCGTTTTTTTTCTTCTTCCCGTTATTCGCAGAGGAAAATTTGGTACTTGGATTGGGCTGCGTCTTCCCTGTAACCGACAGAAAAATTTATACGCACGCAATCATTTAAAACTGGAAATATGTCATTTAAAATATAGCCTCTGTACCAAAGATTTATAGCTAAGTAAGGAGCAAAAACCATTCTATGACAAGTGTTCTATTCGTTTTAATAAATGGGAACTCTAGCTGTAGGTGGGTAAAAAATGAATTTATTCTATTGATATAAATCCACATCAAATGAAAATAAATACGTTTCTATCAGATAGCGATCTAGTATTGTTAGTAACAAGTCAAATTCAAGAGCAATTTGAAAAATTTTCGAAACATATGAAGACTGGGACAAAGAAAACCAAACTACTCTAAGTTCCGTTCGAAAGTTCATTCTGTCTATTTCATCCTCGAAATATCGACATTTGAAGCTTTTGCAGCTCCATTCCTTTTTTAAAGCTATCCCTGTCTGTCTCTCTGGGTGACATGTGAACATAATACCTGCGAAGCTAGACTCATAAAAGTTAGCCCATGATTTTATAATTAGAATTAAAAGCATATGTCGCATTTCTTGGGAAGAATTTCGGCTATTCATTGACTGTCTATTTGTGTGCATGGGAATTTGATGAGACTGGAACGCTGCTCTGCAACGAGAGGGAATCCGATGCTTGGCCCGCGCCTTAAATTCTCAGGTGGCTTTCAGATTTTCATCTCAACGCCGAAAGAAGATTTCTACGATGTGCCCTGGAACTTCTGCATGGACTGGTAAACCGACGCGCAAAAGATAATTTTGTCACCATTCCATCACAATTTTGAACGGCTTACCTGGAACGTATATTATTATATTTTCTCTTATTAATGATATTGGACTTAAAAAATAGTGTACGAAGTGTAGTAATGCTTAGTTCCCACAGAGCCGCTAAGAATGAAGCATATAACATCTTAGCCTCTCAGCCACTACGTCTTTGAGTGTAGAAAAATATTTTAATAATCATGAGGAACAGTTCTTAAAATTTGTTATTGGCCCATTTTAACGCTTCAAGCATGGGAGACATGTTTCCTTGCAAATCAAATCCCATTTCAAATAGTCAGAGACGTCCCATTTCCTCCTCCCTGGCAATGATGTATGCGAAAGACAGCAGGTAGTTTGGAAAAAATAATTTGCATTGATTAAAGAAATACATAACTTAAAAACGATTTAAGTGGGAAAGGTCACTTTAAAAAATTATGGATGCCAATTTTTATAAATACTTATTTTCAAAAGTAAAAAAAGAAAAAGAAAAAGATGTTTTGAATACCTTATTTTAAAAATTATGAATAAACATTCTTAAAATGTATCGATTGGCATCAAGATAATAACAAACAACAAATTCATTTTTTAATACTAAAAAATACCTATTTGGCTTTAAATTTCATTCATAATTTAAATTCTTGGAAAGAAATCTCATAGCTCTAACTAGAAATTTGCATCTGTTAAGATTTTAAGACGGTTTTGTTGTACTTATATTTGACATAAAATTGGCACTATTTTTCTACTTTATTTTTCCTTCTTGAAATACTGAATAAAATTTAGAGAAAAATTTCTAACTCCGTAAATTACGAATGGGATTTTCGTTTTAAATTTAAAATGCAATAAAATATCAATGCTTTTCAGAACTGAATTTCAGTAGAAACTCATTTCCAATAAAAATGTAAAACAAAAAAGTCATTTTTTCTAGTGCTTTAATATTTTATGAAGAATAAATAATGAATGATCCATGAGAATATTTTATGAAGTGATATTGAAATCTGTTCTTACATGTTTTTAGGACATTTTAAGGCACATTCAATTTGATTTGTACTTATTACTTGCAGAGTCAATGTTCAATAAGAACAAAACACTTTTATTTAAATAAAACTTACCAAAATTTTGTTCCATCCAAAATATCTCCTTACATTTCTTTTTTTCTCTCTCTTTTTAATCGAAACAAAAATATTTTTTTAAAAAATATTTACTATTTTTAAATTCAGTTCTATATTAATATAATTTTATATATTATTTTATACATTTTTAATATATTATTTGATATTAATTATATATTAATGAATATTTTTGTAAAAATATTAAACCTTTTACATCTGTAAAATAGTTTCAACAGTTATCTGAAAAATACGATACATGATATTTATAAATAGGAAATTAAAATTAAATTCTCATTTCAATGAGATAGGTTGGAGGAGGGGGTGAATCTTCGAAAGTAGAACACGAAGTTGATTTATTTTATAATTTTAATAAGGTTTCCTTAAAAAATTTTATGAATATTTACTGATTTACTGTCACATTCCTTAAAGTAACTAAAATTAGAAATGTAAACAAAATTGAATAATTTTATATGTACTTTCATTCATGTATCATTATATTTAAGATATTTCAGAGGACTCTAACATACTTGTTTTGATTACGCTAGCTTTTAATGAAAATCATATTGAAAATTTGTAGAAGTAGCAAACAGCCATTTGTCAGAAGGACCTTGTAAAAAATGTATTCTCTTTTCATATATACCTTCCAACTCTAATCTACATTCCAACTCTACTCTGATGCCATTTTGAATAATCGGCAGGGTGAGGGTGGGGAGGGGGATGCTAGGCATGTGGTTCGCGCAGGTGGGCAGTACCGCAAACGATTTTCTTTGGTAAAAGCATGTTAATTGATGTCTTTAATGAAGATGTCAATGAAAGGGGAAATGACAAGAATAATACTATCGGATTCAATAATAATATCGGATTGAACATTTGCTATTCAAACTAAATGCCTCAAGTACAAACTCATCTAAGGTAATTTCAATAAAATGAGATGAAGCGTTGGCCTTTTATTGCAGTTATGATTTCAGGAAAAAAAAGCGAGAAAAAGTCGAGTTCAGCTATTGAACACAAAAATGTTCATAAAAATGGCTTGTAAAAATATATTCTTTTCACAATAACAACCTACAATATATAAATAAAAAATTAGGAGTAAATAAAATATTATTAATAGAGTGAATTATATTTTAAAATGTTAAAAAATGTTTTTTAAATAATTAGAAATTAAGTTCATTTTTTAGTTTTGTACTTAAAATAATTCCTCTTTTACCAAGGAAGAAAAAACTATAGCAGCTATTTTACTTGTTTCATCTGTTGAGTAACCTGTGCTGAACTGGTCTATGAGTTTCATCCGAGTGGAGTGTTAAAGGATAAAGGTTGGATTAAATTTCCAAGTTCAAATAAGACACGATTAATCTTTAGAGGAAAAGTAAATAACAGCACTTTAAATGAATAAAGGCCTATAAACTAAGCTATAAAAAGGAATGATAAATTAATTAGATCTTAAGCGAATTTGAAATAAACGAAAATTGAGAAAAAGCGTTCTTTTCATAAAAGATAAGTTTCATTTTCACTACATGTTATAAAGGAACGGTAAAAGTTTAAGACAGATATTTGCATTATTTTATAAAATCCGATAAATTTAATATATTTATCGGATTTTATATTTTATAACCGATAATATTAAAATATTTTATAAGATCCCATTTTAACTCCGATGGGAATAAAAACCAAAAATATCTAAAATGGCTGTGTGTGTGTGTGCATGCGCACGCATAAGCGCGTGCATGCGCGCGCGTGTGTGTACAGCCATTAAATTTAAATTTTAAAACGAAAAAAAGTCTTATATTTTAATGATCTATTCTAAAAAAAAATGTGATCTAGAGTTTCATGATAATAATAAAATAAATAGCATCTTGATAGTTGAAGCAAAAGGCTGAATGTAAACTAAATTTTCCCCGCTTTTTTAAAATTAAATTTCGGATTTATACTGGACTGTATTCTGTACGTAAAGCACACAAATTGTTTAACAAAATATAAATCAAACAAAACATATCTTAATGTAAGGAAATTATTCTAATTTAGACACTTCTTCTTGATAAGATTCGTTGAATTTGGAGAAAGATTTAAAAATGTATCAGGAATTTTAGATGAAAATAGCAAAATCAAACTTGAAGATTATTTATTCTATATGTTTATGTTAGCATACCAAGAACATTCTTGTTACCAATAGAATTCCTTTCGTCTTATATTCTATTTCGACCCTTTTCAAACTCTTTCTCTCACGAAGCTGATTTTTTACAACAACAATAATAATAATTTTTGTTGACTAGAGATGAATTTTAGAGAAGCCTTACTCGGAATAATTAGCCGAGCGGTGGGTTGCTGGATCTCCCGACATCCCACGTAACAGGTCTCCTCAAAACAGATTCCTTCTTTAAACAAAAACATCCGCAAATAGAAAGGAAGGGGAGGGGGATAAAAAAAACAGCCGGTTCATAAGGAGGGGGGGGGGGAGAATGGCAGAGCATGTTTATATACGTGTACGTGAGGGGATGGTCTGGATCCAGAGTAGGATCGATAACTGCAGAACAATCTACTTGTGTTTGCGAAGTGTTGCTGCGTTCTGTCTCTGCCATAACCAAAGGGCCGAGTCCCAACAGTAAAGTGCGATTTTTACGAACTTTTACTTAATTTGTGTTGCTTAAGTTTTTTGAGGATGGAATTTTACAGGATTGAAATCGAATTTTTTATTCAAGAGAAAAACATTGATGTGAAAAATTTAGAACTTTTAAATATTAAACCCTTGTATTCTTGACGATTATATATTAATTATCACAAGGATTTTAGATATTAATCACGACTTAGTCACCTCATTAAGTTTTTATTCTATCTAAGGTTATAAAGAAAAAAAGAAGAAGAAGAAGAAGAAGAAAGTAATTAAAATAAAGAATTTATAATTAGTAGCCCTACGACATCTTCAGCACAGTCGAATACACCCGTAACGATTTCTTACTGCATGTGAAGGCGATCATTTGAGAGAAATACTTCATTAAATGATGATTCAATGTCAATATTTCCCTCTTTTAGTCTGAAAAATTAAAGTGGTTGTCACGAAATCGATCCGATAACTCTTTCAATGTCTGTGAGTTTGGCATTCAAAAGTACCAACGTTTTCTGGGACAGAAGTCCGCGACCCGTTGAAGCAGAGAAAATCTAGATGGAAAGCTCTGAGTATTCTACTGCAATGGAATGTCCTATTTGATGTAGACTGGGATCATGGTAATATTTTTAATTAAATGCTATTGCATTGAATCAAGAGGATTTATTAATTAACAGTTTCAGATTGAAATGGTGAGGTGACATCAAGTATACAAAATTTCGAAAGATCGAATGTCAGAAAGCAAGGAAACAAATATCAAATTCCTTTTCTTTATTTTAAGTATCAAACAAATGAGTAGTGGCAATCGCCTACTGTTACGGTAATCGCATGCTGCAACTATAAAAACTTAAATTTTTACATTTAAATTGAATTTAAAATTTTGATTAATTAAAATTGAAGTTGTACTTCAGATTTTGTATTAAAAATGCTACACTTTTTAAGTGAATAAATTACTGTTCGAGTTGTAAGCGAGTAATATATTTTTGCCTGTGATGAGTTTTATCGTATAAATCCCATATTTCCAAAAAGATTTCATCTTAAAATAGAACTTCGGAGCTCTTGAAGTTTTCGATTACCATTTTTGTATTTATTGCTCTCATTGTAAAAGACTTTACTCCCCAGAAGCTGAATAATAACAATAAAAAAAAGTCACCGTACTGTAACCTTTAAAAAAATACCTTTAAACGAAAGGTACTTATACATTTATCCATGAAACATGAGTGTGGGGGTGGGGTGGGGGTCTCTCAAAAATCTTCTTACTTACATTCTTAACACTTTGACTGCCATGCCTATCAAAAGTGATAGTCAGTGATGTTTCCATTGGGACACTGTATATCACATCTGATAGCCGTGGGGGCTCAGCACTTTACGCCTTGGTTAGCGAAAATGATATCAGTTACATGAAAATCGTATTGGAGTTTGATTGCTGGGCCCCTTAGAATGTGTGGGTATACGTAGTTTGTGCAAATGGATATATATGTCGATTCTATGAGCTTAGTTTTGTGGAAAATGAAATATTTTTAACATGCAACAAAAAAAGATGAATATACTTATAGAGAGATAGAGTATGTGATAAATATATATGAAGTATGTGATAATAAATACATATATTTACAGTTTGTGAATATATATATATATACATATATAAATATATATATATATATATATATATATATATACAGTATGTTATTTCCTTTATTTTGGAATAAAGTTACATTCAGTGTTTGACATTGAAGCAATTACGACTCAATTGAGACTGGTTAGGACAATTGCCTCAGTATGTGAAAGTTAGATTGGCTTTTTTTCTGGCCATTTCACGACCCTCTGTCTTAGAAATGTTGATATAGCATGTATGACATTTACGTCGCAACGTTTTCATGGATCCTATCAATCAAGTGGTGCGGTTTTTTTTCGCATTGAAATCTGGATCTATATCCATACCAAGCAGCTAAAAAATCAAGCTCTCCCAAAATTTACGAATTTTCATTTTTGAGTTTGTTATATGTCGATACGCAACCCATGTGTTTACTACTGCAACTCCTTGCAATTCTAATCCTAGTTTTCGGTACCATTTAACACCTTTTTTTAGTGTTGTGACATAAACCATAAACCTATCTGATCACTCATTGAAGAATTCGCACTAACTTTCGTGGGGTGCTTTGGCTATCATTTTTGATAGCCAGGATGAAAATATCTCTCATGTGCTGCAAAATGAGGCAGATTGAAAAATATTGCTTTTATATGTAGTTTTATGTTGAAAAAAATACAAATTATGCACAAAAAAATTTTTTTGGCCCCGTGGTGAACATTTGCAATTTCGGCTCGGCAGTCGAAGTGTTCATAGAGGTGTTATCCCGTTTCCCGGAGCTCGCTTACGGCGTGCGTGAAAAAATGCCCCCCCCCGGCGTGAATTTGGCATTCCCGACAGATCTGTTTCTTACTCATTGAATCCAGCATGATTCTGACAGCGAATCCCTCGCAGACAGTTAATAGTATCTGAAAATCGAATTTGTGTTTCAGAACCATTTTTCCCAGCCGAATGAACGATAATCGGACACCGAATCGAATTTCGACTCTAAAAAAAGTAATAAAGATTTTTTTTAAAATATTTAATTGCTTTATTATTTATTAATTAAATAATAATTTAATCATCATTACACTTAAATAATTATTCCACAGAAATGATTTCTGAAATCACCCAGCATAGAATATTTTAATTCGCGTTAGCTGCACTCGAAATAAGTAGTGAAATCCAAGCGCAGAGCACTACTTTTTTTGTTTTTAAAGCAATTAAATCGGCATTCCCGGAATGAACGGAGGTCTGACTCACATTCATGATATAAAGAACAAAAGCATTTAATAAACGAAAAAGTTTTTTAAAAAAACGTTTTCTAATTTTTAATTTTCGCAGCGATATGAACAAAATAAATTCAAAATATAGACGTTAATTAATTAACTTTAACCTTAAAAAATTCAAAAGGCCAGAAGAAAAATCGAATTACAAGTTTTCATTAACGTTTTAAAATAGCTACATTATTATCATACATGAAGTACAGAAAAAATATTGTAATCGTTAAAAATCCGAAAACTTCCAAAAGAGTTCGAAGAATCTCTGCATTTCAGTTTTTATTCAGAGTTCGAAAAAAAACATTTATGAGAAACTTTTGTCTGTCTTAGACATAAATAACTCAGAAACGTTTTGAACTATACGAACGAAATTGGTGCATAGACTTCTCACTCAATCTGTAATTTTTTGTCAGAGGATGTCTGTAGGGCCAATTCTAAAGTCACCCTTGAAGAATTTACAGTTCATATATTGCAAGCATTTATTTAGCCATTTGTATTTTTATAAAGATAACTTTTATACCTATTTTTTCACAGCGTTTAGTGCTAAAATTACAAAATTGTTAATTTTATTACAATTTTTATTATTATTTCAGCCTGAAAATTTCGAAAACATTTTAAGAGCTGCGCGATGACACCTAAACAAGGACAAAGAAAAAGAAATCTTTTAACGCATTGATTCTGTATCAAAAGACTCCTCGACTGATATTAAATTGTGAAAAGCCCTGACCAACTGCTTTATTTACTTCCTTCCGCATTCAACAAATTCCATTTTTAGGTCCATCAATGAAATCAGACTGCCAGCCGATTTCCACGGGACGTTTCAGAGGGTCTCTCAGGGGGACGAAGCCATTTTTTTTTAATCCGATGCCATCGAACACGGTGACCCGGGAGCAGAGTGAGAGGGGCAGAGGAAATTGGACAGCAATCGCACATTTCGTCGGAATAAGTTTGCGGGAAGAGAACGGATTGCCGAAGAACTCGAAAAACAGAATACATAAAACGAGGTATACGGTTTTACCATCTGTAGATACAATCAATTTGTTGATAAATTTTCTGCAGTTATTTATTTATCAATGCAAAGTAAGTGCTGCAAAGGCTATAGTGCAAAAACACGACCTGCTGATTAAATATAATTTCGCATATGAAGAATTATAGTTTCACACGTATATAAAGTTGGTCAAACAAAAATGCATCCAAATTGCACAATAATTTTTTTAAAATTTTATCACAAATTACACCACATTGAGTATGCCTAAGAAAAAGTTTAGGAGGCGGCTTTCCACTGGTTCGTTTGTCTTCATAATTTGTCCCTCAGACAACAGATAATTCTCTCGGGAAAAGATTTTTTAAAATATTTATACAGGTTAGGCTAAAGTTAGAAATAGTAACAACATTTAAAAAAGCTTTTCATCATTTACAGTATGCACCAAAAGAATTTTCCCCAATTTTGCTCCTTTTAGCACCAGAAATATTTTTCAAAAATATTCAATTGTTGCAACTTGAAGTAAATCTTTTCTATTATTTTATTAATTTAAGTACGTAAGTTCCTTATGTACTTTAATTGCTATCATGTTTCCCTATTTTCGCAGTCTTTACACATACATATGCAGTGAGATATGGACAACAATCAATAAAAAAATTTCAATCTGCATCAGACAATAACATATGGCTTCTGCGCTCACAGTTTGCATGCATCCCAACAGATGGCGCTCTCTTTTGAGGTTTTGCGTTTGTGAGAGGAATGTTCCTGGTTTCGCCGAAAAGCCGTTCTGCAAGTTGATAGGTAAATCGGCCGGGGCGAAACGAATTGCTCTGGTCCTTTCTCTCTTACTGGCGCGAAAGAGAAAGGATGTTGGGGGTGTCTGCTGAATCGCCAACCTCATCACCTAACCGTTGTTAGAATTAAGTTTTCCGTCAGAATTAATTTTTCTATCCCAAAATAACTACAACGTGACCTCATAACGGGAAATTTATGCAGTATGCTATAATTTATTGTCAGAGGTAAAGCAATCACAGATTAAAGCAAAACATTCTTCTTTTCCAGAATCTGTGTGAATTTTCCTTTTCTCCGCCTGTGAAAAATCTTCTTTTTCACTTTTTCCTCCCTCAAAAGTTTATCTTATCTTCTTTTGATTTCATTTATTATTAATCACTCGGTTTTAATTTCCCCCTCCATTTCATTAGGGGACGAGTTCCTCTAAATTTAAAAACAATCATATCTCTCCAAATTTTGAACATAGACGATTTAAAATTTGAGACGCATAGGTGAATGTATGAGGAGCAATAAATTAACTGAGCTTGTAAAACTGTGGCAGCCCGATGAGAATTTAATATTTTTAATGTATTTGTTATAAAACTCCAAAAAAATCAGACTATTTTAATGCAATTGCTCATCTTAGTAAACTTTGTAATTGCAAGTGAACTTCTAAGTGCAAAATTTTTGGGACACCTTGCATATATATTTAGCAGAGAAGTGTTATAATATATACTAATATTAATCATTTATAACATCTTTACATTGTTTCAAAAATGATAAAAACTATGCATCTGTCGTATCCGAAACACTGCCTGTCATGGGAGCGACGCAAGAGTCACTCTCACGATTTTCTGTTATATGCAAGCGGGCTGCGGTGCGACTTCTTCATTAAATGTTTCTGGGCTCCACTGAACGAAGGCTTCGCTTGTCTAATGATTTTAAATATAGAATGTGGGAGATGTTTTGAGCGTGGTTCGCCGTCTTACTGAGAAGTACATTCAGCCCTCGCCCTTTCACGGACTGATGTCACGCGCATTTACCATTGCACTTGGCCAAATCCCTATTTCATCCATCTACCTTGCTGCATTCCATTGAAATATTTTACGAATTGAATTAGCATCCATTTAATGGAATAATCATGTTTATAATGTATAAGAGTAGATAAATAAGTTAACCGATTTCATACGACAAAAGAAGACAATTCTTGAATCCAGATAAAAATTCCATCCATATTATTTGTTGCGTATTACAGTTATCTTCTTTAACGCAAGAAATCATCCATTCGGAATTTTGGAACAGGTGTAACTATTTTGGATTTTTCGCATGTTAAAAAACAGAATTTGTTTGCTCCTGATATATTCATTTTTCCTGTTCTGCCCTTCAAACTAAAATGGAGTTATGTGATGTCATGATGAGTGCTATTGCTTGAGCCAGTTGACATCCTTTCAGAATTGAAATGAAGAAATCAAATTTGAGTTATGACAGGTGTCATCCCCGTACAAAATGTGAATAGATTCTCTAAATTAATTGATTTGCTCAAATATTCAATAGCTCAGTTGGTCCGTCGGAGGGTTCTCGTCAGGAAGTTGCGTCACAGCACAGCCGTCATTGTGTATCACAAAATTTTGCACCGCTCCCTGAAGTTTTTGTGTAACGTTTGGCGTTGTATTTTTTTGTATTTGGCGTAATATTTATTATATTAAGTTATCCTTCAATGATGAAACCACTGAGGAAAATAAATTTTTTCTTCTAATAAAAATTAGTTACAAGCATTAACATTCAATTCATTGTGAACTTATTTCTATCTGTGAACATGATCACTCGAAAGACGCCAAAGGCGGATGAAATGGCGTCATTTGTGATCGCATCAAAAATACAGATTTCCGATACATCTTCGACAGCATCTACTCGCAGAGGATACGCCTGTCGCCCACTGTGGGCGCGAATCAAATGCAGAAATCAAGGGCAACGAGCGAAGAAGGAGGCTTGCAGCGCTGTGATGCACAGTTCATAAAGGTAGATCATCTGAAAATTATTATAATTCCAGAATGATTAATGCAGATTATATTTCATATTAAAAGGACGCGAAACTATATCATGTCGGCATCATTTTTTTATTCCAACAATAAGCAACTAGTGTTGCCAATTTTTAAAAACATAGTTGTGAAAACAAAGATAATAATACACAGATATAGCTGCCACATCACTCCTTCCCCAGTAACAATGGAGTAACGATACAGTTTTCAACAAGAAATTTATATACGAGAGGAATATATATATATACTAATGAAATAACATTAATCCACAGAATGTGCTTAATCCTTGTAACGTGCTGGAAATCTTACATGTCTACCAGAGCGTGTAATTTTTTTTTTCATTTGAACATTTTTGTCTAACAGATCTGATGGCTGGTTTCTGTATCTGTTGACGTCAGTATTTCGTTGGGCACTGTTTGAGCATGACCTGATTCCAGAAGAGGAACAGGTATACAGTAAACAGATATGCCGGTTTTTAATCTATCAATGGTCACATTTATATCCTTGATCTTAATTTTAACAGTGAAATATTTTTCATGTCTTTTCACAATTAGAAAAGGTCCATCATACGGTGGTTCCAAAGGCTTCCGAATTTTATCAACACGTACGAAGACATGTGTTCTATGGCCCAAGTCTTTGTGAATGAAAACAGATTTAGATTTTCGGTGAGATTCTGATGGTTTTAAATGTTTCATCTGTTTTTGTAATTCTTTTGCAAACGTATCAGTATCCCTGCTATTTTCAGGTTTTTTGAAAAACTCTCCTGGTAGCCTGAAAGATTGTCCATAAACCATTTGGGCAAAGGAGTAATTCGTATCACCACGCAGAGCAGCCCTTAGCCTCAACAAGTCTGTAGGTAAGGTTTGAGTACACTTAATGGAATTATGCGATCTTATTGCGGCTTTTAAGGTCCGATGGATCCTTTCATTTTTTCCATTGCATTATGCGTGGTAAGCTGTTGTTGTATCTATATGGAAACCACATATAATTCCAATGTTTGAAAAAAGTTCAGACAGAAATTAACTACCTTGATCGGTGATAACACGAAAAGGCATTCCGAAACGTGAAATCCAATTATCATAAAATTCTCGAGCCACTGTTTCGGCGGTTACATTGGCTAAAAGTATAACTTCTATCCAACACATGAATCGGTCGATGCAAGTAAGACAGTACGTTTTATCTTTAGAAGTATGTAATGGGCCTATGATGTCAATATGAATGATAGAGAATCTATCATCTACTTTGTTGTAATTGGCAATTTGCGAGAGTGTATGCCTGTTAAATTTATTCTTTTGACAGTGGATACAAGATTTTGACCATTTAATGATATCTTTCTGACTATTGAACCACATAAATCTGGAAGACAGATTTATATGGCAAAGAAGAGATGGCAAAGGGTTTCCAGCTTTCTCCTTCCAACTGTTGCAGCACAGATCCAACAGCAAAGTCTGAATCATCACTGAAGAGAGCTAAAGTTGAGTTAGGATTTGGAAAACTTAATAATGTAGCATTCGCTAGATCTTTTTTGCACTTTTCAAATTTTTCTTTTCCTTCATCGGTCCACATAATTTTACGTTTATCCTTCTTTTTGGAACCTTTTAAATACTTATGAAGAATTGCTTGGTTTTTGGCAGCATCTTTAATGTATCGTCTATAGAAACTAATGAGACCACGGAAGATACGCAATTCATGATTAGTTTCCGGTAATCTATAATTAAAATAGCATTTACCATTTCGGGAAGAAGTTGAGAGCCTTGATGAGTAATCAGGTATCCTAAAAATTCTAACTGATTTACTCCAAAAATCGACTTTCCAAGATTTATACGACCATATTTATTTAAAGGAGAGCAAACTAGTTTTAGGTACTCTGAATGCTCATCATCGGTTGAAGAAGCTACTAAAATGTCATCTAAATATGCAAAAACAAACCAAACCAATAAAAACACTTCATTGATGAAACGTTGAAACGTAGATGGGAATTCCTTAACCAGTAACTCATAACGTTAAATTCATATAAGCCGAATGGTGTTATGATTGCTCTTTCTTTATCTACTTCCGCTATTGGGATTTCGAAATACCCCTTAAATAGATCAATTTTTGAGAATATTTGTTTGTTTATTTAAGATATGATGGAAGTCTTCAATTCGTCAAATAGGATAACGATCGGGAATCGTTTGTGCATTTAAGCGCCTGTAGTCCCCGCATGGTCGTAAACTTCCATCCTTTTTGACAACTAAATTTGTCAAAATCTCCATGGACTGACCCATGGAGATTTTGAAGGTTTAATTATATCATTATCTAACATAAATTTGAACTCCTGTTTCGGTAATTTTAATTTATTTGGATCTAACTGGCGAGCGTTTGAAAAAACAGGTGGGCCTTTTGTAGCCCTATGATGTTTTACATTATATTTCGAGCTAGAAATTAACACATTTGGTTTGGTTAAATTCGGATATTGTAACAACAATTTTGCGTACTGACAATTTTTATCAATCGAACTTATGCTATTGGCACTTGCTATACACGTAATATGGCTTCGAATTGATAAATTTGTAACACCATCTATTAATTTTCTATTGAGTATATCAATTAGTAATTTAAATTTGGTTAAAAAGTCTGCGCCTAAGATATCACGATCCACTTTAGCAATTACGAAAGGAAACTGGAACGGTTGACGTAAGCCTAAATCTAAATTTTAAATTTTAAAACCAAATGTGGGTGTTACTGTTCCATTTGCAGCATACAATTTAAAGGAATTACATACTTTAAGGTTTGATATGGCTGGAATAATCCAAAGACCAGCACCACTATCAACAAGAAAGCGTAAACTGGTTATTTTATCGGTAATGAATAAATGGTAATTACGGCTATCTTCAAATTCCTTTGCAGTAGAATCTGCTGTCGAAACTATTGCTGTTTGGAGTTTTTCCGACTCTTTCCAGCTGCATGGACTATTGCATTTATTCGTAACATTTATTTCCAAATTTGAAATGAAAATAACACAATGTTCCATTGGGATTGCATTTCTTTCTACACTGACTACGACTCCTATCTCGACGAGAATCGGATTGGCGAAATTTATTTCTTGCCCGCCTGTGCACTTTTAGTTCCTAAATCTGTTTCTCTAGGTGAGAGATTTTTTTCCCAGCATTGTACTCATCACAGAAATATCAGAACCAGCAGAATAAATTTCTGTAGATGAGTTCATTTCAAATATTTTATCTGCCATTATTGACAAGCTGTCTAAATCTTCGTTACTTACAACCAAAATATTTTTAATGGATTCTGGCAGCTTGCCAAGCCACAGAGTACGCAAAATTTTATCGGATATATTTGTGCCGCCAAGCGATTTCATCTTTCTCAGCAGTTGACTAGGCTTCATATCGCCCAAAGAAAGTCCTGTAAGCAATTTTGTTATACTTTCTTGTACACTTTCTTTAGAAGTTCTGAGCAATCGCTCTTTTGCCGCAGCATTCTTATTCCGATCACTTTGAATTATATCCCATATATTTTCAACTACTTTCGCTTCTAACTGCGCGTCAAGATAATTAAATTTAGTTTGATCTTGGTTTATATTTGCAAAGGAAAATTGGGCTTCTACTTGCAAAAACCAAATTTCAGGTTTTTCTTTTCAAAATGGAGGACTTTTTTTGCCTACTTTGCTCGCCTCATATCGCTCACTTGCAGCATTCAAAACAGAACACTCGCCGGTAGCCATAACTAAGTGAATAAAAATACTCTTCACACTTAGGGTCACAAATTGTAGCGCTGTTATGCACAGTTCATAAAGATTGGTTATAAGAACATTATTATAATTTCAGAATGATTAATGCAGGTTATATTTCATATTAAAAAGAAGCGAAGCTATATGATGTCGACACCATTTTTTATTCCAACAACAAGCAACTAGTGTTGCCAATTTTTAAAAATAAACTTGCGAAAACAAAGATATTAATACACAGTTATAGCTGCTACAGATTTAAATTACGGTTTAGATGCAGGAATTGCAGCGAAATTTACATCCGATCGGTGAACAGAGAGCAATACACGATGAAGTTGTGAAGCAGTACTCGAGATAAAGTGTTCTTTTAGAAAAAGTTTTTAATAAATTTCTTTTAATCATAATTATATTTGATTTTCCAAAGTGGGACCTTTTTTTAAGTTTTTGTTTTCCAGAATGGGAATTTCGTTTGTTCAGCTGCAAGGGATACATGTTACTCACGATTTCAGCTTCCTGCCGTCCGTCTACCTTTCATTGAATGGTTCCATTTTTTACCTCACCAATGAGGATCGCCGTGTTTCAGATCCTTCACTCCCACAAACAAATTTCTGGAGCAATGTCTGTCCAACAGGGAGTGGTAGAACTCATCACTGCAACCTGCTATGGTGAAGTGAAAATGGGTGGAGAGTCTTCATATCAGAATTACAGATTGAAAAGAACAGATTTGAACAAAATTGGTCAATGAAAAGTGCATCTGCAATAATGTCTGCCCTTTTGTATTTGCACACGACTGCTCAAAAAGTACGATATAAATAGTTCAAAAAACGAAACGTGGCACACAACACATTTCTACCAAATTTCGATTGGAATTCATCTAAATGAAGCGTGTCTATTCGTCTGTCCACGTACTGGAGAATTCAAAAATGGAATAGTTAGATGAATGAGGTTAAGCATGCGGATTGATTATTAGAATATTGAATTTGAATGAAATGCTGGGCTCAATCTTCAAACGGTTGATTATCTTCTGATGGCAACTATTAATTTAAAGGCAACTATCTGAAAGGGCCTAATGAGATGTATTAAGGGCATGTGGATTTGTGAGTGTGAATTCGTTCTATCCATAAGTGGGCGATGAGTCCGTACTTGTGTACATGAATTCATTAATTCTGAAAATTCTCAATCTCTCTTTCAATTCTCTTTCTCTAATGTCCCCCCCCAAGAAAAATTTAATAATAAAAAACAATCTCCCGTCTTACTTGAAATCAATTGACACTATGACTTAAGGTACCATTTAAAGTCTTGACAGTTTTATGGACTTAAAACATTGTTAAGCGAATATCTTATTTTGCCGCAAGTCGAGGGTCATTTTTAAAATTACCCGATTCACCAACGTTTTGTTTCCATTTCATACTTAACAAACAAAAAGTCCATTTAAAATATATCTTGATTATTGAGGTGTCACTGTTGCTTGGTCAGCCAACTATTGAAATCTGCGCTTGTAGCAATGTGCAAAGAAATAAAAACGAAAATATCTAAAGGCAATTGGAATTGGCCAAAAAAGAAAAGAGAAATTCTTCTTGTAACTTGCCCAGATGCAATTCAACCTTAGCAGCAAATATAAGGGTACGCTTAATGATTCAAAAAATATGCAATTTAACGTGTCAACTTACGGGTGTACTATTGCAGATGAAACGCTGTATACTGTGAAACATTCTGATTTAAAAAGCGGCAACATTAACTCGTCATTCGAACTATCGTGCCGATTTTTTTTTCGTTTTAGCCATCCGTTTTGTTGGGATTAAGCGATAGGACTATTTTTCTCGAATAAGAATATTTGTGAGATTTGGCTTCTCTGGCTTGATTCCCGCACACACTCCTCCCGTAAAATTCTCAACAAGATGCCTTGCAGGAAATAATCAAAGAAAAAACAGAGATTATTCCGAGTCTTATTCACCGGTTGTAAATATCGAATCTTTTAGAATGTTAATGACATCGAAATTAAATTTATTTTTAAAGTTCTTTGATGTTAAAACTCCATATTTATAAAGTGAAATTGAAGAAACTGTTTATATGTTACCTCAACACGGTCATGAAAAATTAAATGAAGATGAAAAAGTTTGTAAGTTGCGAAAGAGTATGGCATAGGTATACTCCGTCCCGGCCGAAGCCATTCGGATCTAACAATGAGCTGCCGCAAAGCAATCCCCACCGAGCACGGAAGTGTAGGTTAATCAGCTTAATTTTCATTAAACAATTCAAAGAACCAGATCGGAAATAGATACGAATTTAGATTCTCAAAAAATGTCACCTTGTCTCCAAGTATAGTTATTACTGAACATTTCAACAATTATTAGAGGAACATAAAAATTTAAACAACATTAACTAAGAAAATGCTGTTAAAAAGAAAAAGGTATAAACATTTCAACAGATATTAGAGGAACAAAAAAATGCAAACAACGTTAACTAAGAATATACTGTTAAAAAGAAAAGTATAAAACAATTATATACAAAGGAAGCTCTTGGTAACCTAAAAGCAAATAATATATATACAAAATAAAGTTTCCATATACAATATAGACGTAAGAAAACAAAAGTCAAAGCAAAGAATAGTTTCAATCGTGCTCCACGGATTCCAACTGCATAAGATTATTGATAATTTCAGAAGCACTTGCCCTAAAGAGAAGGAATTTTTATAGCAATTTGATGTCCAAATTTCTCCAGTCTAATTGCCATGTTGAGCGGTTATTTTCCCATAAATCACATTCCCGTATAATATGTTGAATGGTTCCAGAAGATTTGCCAAATTTATATCAGATTTTCCAAATAACTTAGCTTGGTGACCATTAAAGACCCCATGACCAGTTATGATTTGGTTTATGAAAAAGTCACCATAAAGTCTTTTAAGATGTACTGTTTAAATTAATTTTTTAGTCCAAATACCTTTATTAGAAGCTTCCCAACGAATTTGCCACTTTTCAATTATTTTTTTATTTATTTCAGTTCGCAGTTGAGTTGCAGTTGGACTGAAAGAATAATCAATCGTCTCTTTTTTAGTTGCTTTTCTTGCATAAAAATCCGCTCTCCCATTGCCCTCAATCCCTATATGTGCTTTTACCCAAGTCAAATTAATATTAAGTTTAGATTTAAATATTAACTATTTTAATTCCTGTATGAAATTTTTATCTTCGTTTGGAGCTTGCAGTGTTTGTAGGGCTGATCTTGAATCTGAGATGATGTCCGTATTTATCACTTTTTCGCTTATTATGTTTTTAACTGCCAATAGTATAGCTAGAAGTTCTGCTATATTGTTAAATCATTTAATCTATATATTTTGCTATTCTTTTCAACTCCATCCTGAAAAAATACAAAGGCACACCCCCATTCGGTTATTTAATTTAGAACCATCAGTATATATTTGGTTACTAGTTTTAGTCCCGTTAAAGAATCTCCAATTGATTTTTCCATACTCCCATGGGGCTGTGTTTTTTGTAAATTCGATATTAATTTTATCGTCTACATTTTCACAGATTTTATGTTGCTTTATGGTTACTGAGACTGCAAACATATGTTGTATTTTTAGATCTAACGGTGGACATCCACCCAAAACTTGTAAAGCCTCATTAGATACTGTTGAATAACATTTAGTAATAGCTAATAGGGATTGAGGTTGAATAGAGATAAGTTTATTATTTACTTTGACTAAATTTCTGTACCATATTTCACATCTATACGAAATAATCTTTTCAATGACGTCCAGATAAATTTGTTTCATTATTTTAGGTTTTAGGCTCCAGGTAGCTCTAGTTATTCTTCTCAACTTGACTTGAATTTTTATTGCTTTATCTTGAACAATACCAAGGTGTGACAAAAATGTAAGAGCTGTGTCAAAAGTAACTCCAAGATATTTGATGTAGGTTGCGAAAGAGAATTTATAACTTACCACAATCTGGTAGAAAGTGGTATATGACTGACCATAAAAGATAAATTAAAAAGCTTGGATTGATGCAACTGACTTTTGACAATTGTGTATTCATTAAATTGTTGGTACAAATATTTTTATATTATGTATGTATGTATGTAGATGATTTTGCAATTTTTTTTAATAATGATGAAATACATCAAGAGATTGAAAATAATATCAAAAGTATATTTAAATTGTATGAGAACCAAACTGGTAAGTTTTTAGGTATAGAAATTGTTATACATGAAGATGGTATTAGTTTATATCAGCCAGAATATATTGAATCATTATTGGTTAAACATAATCTTAAAAAATGCAAAAGTGTTAAAACTCTAATCGTAAAAGGAGTAGATGAGAGTTTCCCTTCCACAAATGACATCACGATGAATGCTCGAAACATATCACTCGCAGGACGAGTGCGTTGGGATCAAGCGAGCGGACTCTTTTTCTAGCGTAAGAATATCTGTGTGATTAGGCATGATTCAGCGCGCATTCCTCCGACGAACTTCTCAACAAGATGCCGTGTGCTTAAACGTCAATGTGTGTTCGTTTCTTGTTTGTGGCCAATAAATGTGCTGTTTCCGAGAACGATGTAGATATTTATTGAAAATTAATAACACTTTTTTTTAATAGAACTTGCTGCTTTATTATAATTTTAGCGAACTAAATGTTGAAATGACATACTGTTAAATTCTTCTTTTTATAGTTCCTGTTTTTTTTTCTTTGATGCTGCCAGTTCAATAGATATTCTAGAACTTAAATTCCAGTGGTAGCGTGAAATCGTTAAAAGAAGCTTTTTTGTTGGGGGCGGGGTCATTTGAGATGATTGGATATTCACTTTAGTCAGCTTTTTCCAACCTATAAAATAGTTACCCATTCATTCACTTTAATAGGTCAGTAAAGTGAATGGGCAATTTTTCGATTTTCTTAATAGTAGCATTTTTTCACTTGAGCCCAAGTTTTATAAATTGCTTTTAAACACTTTTGTCGGCATTGTTTATAGATGCTAGCGTCTCGAAATGCCCTTCGAAATTTGAAAGAGAATATTTTGTAATCTTACTGTCTTCTGAAAACTCTCTTCAACTTTTTACATTTCGGGAAAGAAAGTGATGGGAGTGTTCTCCTTCTCCTCTCACGTTTCTCACAGTCCACAAACAGAGAAGGAATTGCAGACCAATCCCCACCACCACCACCGACGAAAATCATAACTTGGCGGCATATGACTAAGGGCAAGATTTCATCTATTTCAGCCCTTTTAATTCATCGTTTTCATATACATGCGAATTCTCAGACCGAAAGAAGAAGTTTTTAGTTCAAAATTTGTTGTAGTTCAATTTTCTCCTTTCCAATTACCATATTCAGAAACACACCTACGAGTACACAAATTTTTTAAAGAACATTTATTCTAGTATTTAATTAAAATCAACAACTGGGGTGGAAAAAGGACATTTCAAAACTCCAACCAGCTGCACTTTTCAATAACCATTTCCACCAACAGATTGACATAATTCCAAAACTAGATTCTTTAAATTAGAGGAGGATTAAAAGGCATAAATCTAAACGTCGAGAACAATATTTTCTCTTTGTGTATAAGAAGGTAAAAATATCCTAAGGCTGTTTTGCATTTTTATATTTCTGCAATGAAGTAACTCGTACATTGAGTTTCAAACTCCTATTGATCCCTACCAACAAATCATTTTTCAATACTTTCTATAATCAAAGAGTTGCTGTGGTAATGAATTTATTGCTCGATTGTGGCTTAGTTAAGTTTAAGTTAAATTAATTATTACATTTTTACAAGACATATCCCATTTTAAAATATATTAATGTTAAGATATTTTGGACTAAAAGTTCGAGT
>JAOUZG010020860.1:1099916-1213533 GCA_026289955.1 Argiope argentata
ATATATAGCTATATATATATATATATATATATATATAGCTATATATATATATTCTTATTTCCTCCATTTGATGTCGAACAGGCGGGAAATTTTTGGGTTTTCAAATAAAATATAGCAGTACTTTCACCCAATTCTTATTTCTGAAGAATTTTTAATTATAGGTGATTTGGGGCAACTCATTTGCTCTGAACTGCGGTTGATATAAATGTACTGAACCTGGACAGCTCGTAAATGGGAAGTGAACGAATTGCTTTAGAGTAGAAACTCCTTCAATTTTGTTTGTTTTCCGCGATTTTTCACTGGTTAAACGCTTATCTTTAGGAATCGAAAACAATGGAATCGCATGAAAATTTCAATAAATTGTTGATTATCAAATCGTTTGCCATTAGGACTTAGCTATGTTCTAGAACGACATTAAGTTTTTATGAGTTGCTGTTTTAGTTTTTCTATTCTATCTTTAGCGACATGGTGGAGTGTTAACTGTGCCAGTGAGTAAGTAGGTATAGTAATTATCTTATTAGTAAAAAAAAATTATCTTCATCGGAAAACATACACTGGGGACAAATTTAAGAGATGGCAGGCCTTTTTCACACATTTCTGGGAAAATATCACATAAAGCCTGAACAGTTGGTTGTCTTATAAAGGCACTAAAACACTGGCGTCGCATTTTTTTTTTTTTTTTGCATTGCTAAGTCAGCAGGAGGTATAAAAGTCTGCAGCCAGCTGCTAGACCCAATCCACTCTACAACACAGTAGTAATTTGTAATGTGTTTCTTGAAAAATCTTGTTGGTGTTTGTTGAGTTTCGGTGAAATGAGTGAACATCATCGTTTAGACGAAGGGATGAGGTGGAGAATTGTGGGTAAACTTGAGGCAGGGCAGTCCCAAGCTGAGGTTGCTAGGATGTAACTCTAAGCGTTGTTTCGAATCTGGGAAAACAGTTTAAAAACCGTGGGACAGTGTTCCAGAAGACCAGGACAAGGTCGTCCGAGAGAAACAACGCCCAATGAAGACCAGTATTTGTTACTTACAGCCAAGTGAGAGAGGACGCCTACAGCGACACAACTGTCTATGGACCTCGCTGCTGCTACATGAACATTAGTTTCAAGGAATACAGAGGGTTGTATGCCAGGAAGCCCACATTTTCATCCCACTCACATCTTCTCTCAAAAGAGAGCATGTACAATGGTGCAGACAGCACCAACCAGACACAGCTCAAATGGGCTAACGTTCCCTTCACGGATGAGTCCAGGTTCAGTTTACAACCTGATTTTTGGCGAATATCATATGAAGGGAGCCTGAAACTAGATACCACCCCCATAACTTCATGGAAAGGGACCATTATGCTGGTGGAAGAATGATGGTTTGGGCAGGGATCATGCAAGATACCCGGAAACCACTCCATGTGTTTGACACTGGTTCCGTTAATGCCCAGAGGTACACGCAAGGGATTCTACAACCCTATGTGCGTCTTTTCAGGGGTGATGTTGGCCTTCGTTTTTAGTCCCTGACCAAATAGGCATGTCCTGGCTGAGAAGGGGCCCCATTTAATATACATGGGATGCTCTTGGAAGGGTTGTTGCGATACTCCAACCCCCACCCAGAATCATTCCAGAGTTAAAAACTGCTCTGGTGGAAGAGTGGGATGGCCTTCTATAAGCACTCCTTAACTCTTTTATTAACAGCGTGCATACTCGCTGTGCATGCTGTTTATCTGTCAGAGATGACCACACACCAAACTAGAGGTGATCACATACCATACGTCTCACTTTTATTGACATCTTTCATCATGAAGTTTAGTCCACATTGGACTGTTGGCAATAACTCTTGCCAATGAATGGCACATTATTGGTATACTATAAGTTATATCTATTCCAAATTTCATTTATTTTTATCCAGTATTTCTCAACATATATGGAAAAATGTCTTCCATTTCTTAATTTTGTCCACCAGTGTATTAACCACAGTGTTAAATGCTTAAAGGTATAATTTCCTTTACATCAACAAATCTTATAATTAATTGTTAAAAATCAAATGAAGGTTTCTAAAAGAATTCAATAGCCAAAATGCAATATTAAATTTCTCTTCATAATGTAATCACAATTTTAAAAATAGTCTACTTACAATTATTTTTAGAACAAGGAAGAAACTACTTAAACTTCAAACGTAAGACCTCAATTGCAATTTTATTCTTTTTTCCCCAATTCTATTCGCGCGCTCTCTCTCTCTCTCTGTGTGTTTCCTCTCGTTGGTTGTTAGAGTTTACATTTTGGCTCAATTAAACTCCTGAAAACACACTTGCTAATAGAAGACAACTTCATTTGAAAAAGATTCAACTGCCTTCTTTGACGATTTCCTCATTAATTGTATCCTTTTGGAATGATTTTCCTCAACTGTTTCCACTCTCTTTCTCTCTCCTTAAATTCTCTGCCATCCCTTCCATGAGTTTCTTTTTTCTTTCCTTTCTTTAAATATTTAATTTTGATTGCTAGTTTAAATGACTAAATGACTAGATTATATGTGTGCTCATCCGGATTTCTTCTTCCAGACCAAGTTGTTACCAAGGATTGACTTCCTTTTATTGAAATTACTAGAACTTTAATTGGATTTCAAGGTAGGATCATTAAGGTCAAAGATGAGAGAAATTTTCACTTCCGTTGCCTACCTTTAAGCTTTCAAAAAGCTTTTTAAATTATTTTTTTCGATGAAGACAAACTGCGTCTTACATTTTATGATTTGATTTCCGATATCAAATCATATAATTTATTTATCAATATCTTTCTCTTAGAAATGTAACATTTCCGCAATTAGAGTTTTAAAACTACACTTGTGATATCTTTTGAAAAAGAAATGGGTTTTTAATAATATTCATTTTTTTCTGGGACTGGTTCAACTGGGTTTTAAGAATAAAGTTAAAGCTAAACTAAAAATTAAAAAAAAACTGTAAAACTAAACTGAATGAAGACTGTAAATGTAAAATTAAATTCCCGTAAAGCTGAAAGGAAGGAAAACTAAAGGAAGAAACAAATATTTATACGAATACCAAAAATTAACTGTAAAAAATTCAATAACATTTTACCTAATAGTTTTTAATTTGAAAATATAATATAAATTATTATGGAGTTTTGAAGTCAGCTTTTTCTTTAATTTACTCAGTTAGTGCCAATATTATAGAACTAAAACCGTATTAAACTAATTTCATAACAAATAACCTAATTCTGAATGTTTTACAATAGTGAATTGTTTAAATTCAGGTGTAACAACTTCTTTTCTGCATTTACTTTGAAGGCTTCCTCCCTCCTTTTAACAAGATAAGCGAAAATATTTCATTGCTTCCTGAAAACTATTGTCTCATGTTCAGCGAAATATCAGACTAAGATAGCCTCCGATTACAAAATCACTTTTTCTTTTAAAGATCAGAAACCTTCGGGAGAAAAATCTTATAAATATTTCTTTGCGTATAAGACAAGGCATAGACAAAATGAAGAAGAAACAGTAAACTACTACACAAATCTTTTCCCATCTGAAGGTAATCACCTCGAAAACACGGTAATATTGAATGTTATCAGCTGCTACTGCTCTCCAACTGACGGACTCCGCTTTGTCTCGTCAA
The DNA here is from genome assembly GCA_026289955.1 of Argiope argentata. NCBI lineage: Eukaryota > Metazoa > Arthropoda > Arachnida > Araneae > Araneidae > Argiope > Argiope argentata. The sequence goes on from JAOUZG010020860.1 coordinate 1,103,529, forward strand.
CCTCCCTCCACTCCTAAAAAGAGAATATTCCAATCTGTTTTAAACTCTTTTTTTACTATTGGGTGTATCGAAAAATTAGAACTCCCCAAGTAGCAACAGTTTTTTTTTTCTTGCCCAACTGACACACTAGTTACTTCTTTAAAAGAATTCAAAATTTTCAATTACAGTAAAAAAACAACCAAAGTTAAGTAAGTAATAAATAATTAGCTCTTCATGACTTTGTTTTCGTATTGTTATTTTGCATAGTTAACAAATTATTTATTTATTATATAAAAAAAGATTATGTAAACATTGTGTTTCATTCATTTTGCGATTGGTAGATAGCGAGTCAACTGATACGAATCATTTGCTAATATTGTTTGAAATATTTAATGGAAATTGCTATTGAATCGCAGTGAGTACTTATATTATAATTGATGATGAAAGGGAGACAGAAAGTTTTAAAGATTTAATTAATATGAAATAAACAGCATAGGAGTGTGAAGGAGAGGATTTGAACAGAGAGAGAGTCTAGCAATTTGAAAAGAAAAGTTGATCGTGGAATTGCCGAGCTGAAGAAAAAAAAATGCGAAAAATTGATTCAATATGTAGATATTGGAGCTAGGGAAAAGATTGCTCGTATTTTGGAGTTTTGAATCGGAAGTGGGATGACGCACGATCCTCTCACGGAAATATAAAGCTTCCAGCATTGAACGAATGTCCAATGGACTTAAAAACTTGTTAACTGGAACTGACGAATATCACGTACAGAATCGGGGTGGTGAATGAAAGCGAATGGGGAGCCCTCGCCCCAGTTTACAAAAGGCCCTCTTTTTTAAATTACCTGGTATCTGTGAATTTTGGAAATTGTTATTCTGGGAACAATTTATTTAAAAAAATAGAAATGTTTATCTTTATTTTTTTAAATGTGAGGGTTTTATTTTAAATATTTTTTCCTTATAATTATTGTGAGCTTAAATGCCTTAAAAAAGCCGGGTTTTTTTTTTTGTCCAATTTTAAATACAGGTTTTTTTAATGCTTTGCATATGAGTAATCTATGAATGATATTTTTATTTATCAACGCTTTAATAATTCATGCTAATGCACATGAAAGCTCTAAAAGAAATATTGGGAAAATAATCTCTCTTTTTTTCGTTTGTAAGTGGCTAATTAAGTACTAATTCTTTTCCGATTTCACACTGAAAAAATTGAAGATTCTAAGATCCAAATAATGTTTGTACGAACTTATTCAATAATTTTTTAGCGTTTTCGATACATTCTTTAATTATGGATAACAAGTTACCGTATCTTAAATATTTTTTTGTATTGTGAAATTTATTGGTGAAGATGAATTAAATGACGAAAAAAGCTCGTAGAAAACATAATTAAGTAAAAAAAAATTCTTTCATTAGTACATTTTACTTATATTATTGGTTTATTTTGAATGCATGCCATTTGAGTGCAACTAAGCAATTTTTCTCAGCAAGATAATACTTCATTGTAAGTGCTGTATCAAATTAAATTATTTGTTGCAATGGACTTGGTTGCAACTATCAAATTAAATTATTTGTTGCAATGGATGTGTACAAGATTCGTCTAAAAAGTACAGTGAATAAAACATAAAAAAATCGGGGGAACAAAATATCTTTATCCACTTCTAGGCAATATTCATTGACCATATTACACTTTTTACATTGTTAATGAAAGTGTTAGAAGGTCAGAGAAGGCCTCTTTTTGAACGGAGCGAAGTACAGAAGTCACAAGTCGTCGAATATCTAGTAATGTCAGCAAAACGTGTTCTTTTCAGGGTCTTTTTAAGGCGAGGAAACAATAAAAATTCCGCAAGAGCTGTATCAGGTAAGTACTGTGGAGGTGCGTGGACAGTTAGTTACATGGCGTTTCGCCAAGAAGTTATGTACACGGATCGCAGTATGGGGGCAAAAATTTCATACAATAGATTCCACCCGCCAGTTCTGTACAACAGTCAGTGAACATATTGGATGCTTAGCAGTAACCATTTTTTCCAAATTTGTAACAAAATTTCTTAACCATTACTTTATTTTCATTCGACGGCGCATCTACCCCACAGGAGCATGCACAACATTTCACAGTCACGTCGCTTTTGAGATATTCATCCATTCACCACTTTTAGATGCACCTGATACGTGGTAAGAAAAAATCAATACATCTATTTTATCGTTATACAAATCAAAACTAATGAATATATTCAAAACACATTTTCCTCACAATTTGTGATGAAACCTAAAAAAATGGAATTGAAGAAATCCCGCACAGCTGATCCCACTCTATTCCTGCACGCACTGAAGCGTCCATAATTTTCGAAGCTTCTCATTCCCATGTCTGAGCACCCTCTCGAAGAGGGGAGGATATCAATAATAAAAATAATTTCATTCATTGGAAAGAGGGAATAAAATCTACTCACTTGTTAAAAAGGACGATGTCGGGCTTCCAAACTTTGTCTGGTGGTAACCTGAGGACGTTGATCCCACCGTAATCCGCCTCGTCCCAACGTAACTGATAATCACTCCAGACCTGTAAGATGAGCATGTCAATTTGAGTTACTGAATAAAATATTATTCTTTATTTCATTCGGAATGATTTTCTGTCTTTAATAAAAAGGAGTATTTTGCTTCCGATTTTCTGCTTTATCTGTACAAAAGTGTACTCAGCTTTTGGACGAATTGTACTTAAAAGTGCATTCAGGTCTCTCCCTTTTACATCAGGACAACTTACAGAAACGTGCGTGACTAGTTATCCTCTTGAGTTATCGCGTTGAAATGCTCAAGAAAGACAGACAAATACATCTTTGGTTACATACATTATGTAAAGTTCAAGAATCTGTGAAATCTCATGTATTTTTCAAGTTAAGATTCTTAACTACCACATGATCAGCAATAAAGAAACTGTCAAACAAATTTCTCCCGGTAGTTGGCACAAAAATCTAATTTTGGCTTGATCTAACGTTCTTGTTTTGTGCTTGTTTATTTGATTTTGATCCGAATGATAAGAGCCCCAATCAGATAGCAGCTAGACCAAAAGTGGTGTTTAGGACGGGATTTGAAACAGTGAAACATGTGGTGCCTTATATGTCAATTATATGTGTATGGCATTTATATTTCAATTCATTGAATATTGAGATATCTTTAAATCCCAATCCGTTCTTAACGGATTTTTGATGTCTCCTGGAGAGATAATGCAAAATCATTCCTCGAGAGGATGTCAATCATGTTAAACCGGTATCTAATCTCGTGTGCCGGAATATCATTCTGGTTTTCCTTCCAATAAAACAGCTGGACTCTCGATCCTTCGAACGGATTGCAGCGACTCGGGGAGGAGGAGACCTCGGACTGCGAAGCTACGGAGATTCCCTCTCTGGACATTTGAAGGATCACTACCGATAACAGAATGAAATAGGATCTGTGCCTGATTGAAATCTACCCACTTCCCATTCGGGGATTAGGTGTTAATGAATTATAATTTACTTTCCACACTCAGTAGCAAGTTAAGGAAACTCAAATGTCAACTCTTCAACTAATGGGTAGCGAATAGCGATGCTGTACAAGAAATCCATGGTTTTTAGTTAAAATCAAATTTAAAGCATAACTCGCAGTTTCTTATGTAAGCTGAAGTCCTAATATTTTTATTTCTTATGAATGAGATCGTCCATCCTCTTTTCCCCTTCTTGTCACTTCCGGAAATAATGCTCAATAATTTTGTGTTTGATATTTTACATGCATTTTTAACGAGACAGAAATGCGAATTTTGAATTTTGTCGTATAATTAATCTCATTGCACAACACATTGACGCTTCCTTATATTAAAAACCACTTTATAATCATAAATATTGCCATTCTGAAATTAACAGTTGGAAAAGAACTCAGCATCTAGGTAGACTTGCGCCTGATTCTAAGCCCATAATTCTTCCATACGTCCTCATATATGGATGCTTTAAGCAAATCTTTTAAATATTTATTTTCAAGTTGTCGTTCATTCAGAAAGAAATAGTACCATTTTTTTTATGCAATTGAAGAGATAAGCGTTTCATTTCTGTCGGCACCAATGAAATGGCGAACATGATTTGATCTGAAAGATGTTGCTCGTATTTTTTTTCTCAACGTTAGTAGGCTTCAAACTAGTTTTTTTAAATCTTCAGTCGAAATTGTTCTAATTTGCCATTTCTAAAAAATCTTATTATTATTATTCCCCCACCATTTTGCACAAAAGTATTAAAAATATCCATTTATGAGCAAAATATTCTTTTCACAAATAAAAAATTTTGAAAAGGAAAAACAAAAAGACACGAAAAATAAATATTATGCCGGCTTTCGGGTACAGATGTAGCGGATATTCCTCGTATTCTAGGAGTCGTGGGTTCGAGGCCTGGTTCGGGCATGGTTGTTCTTCTGTGTGCTATCTGTGAGATGTGTGACTGTGCCCCCCTGTGAAAATAGGCTGTGAAATAAAATGTGGTGAGTGTGTAGCTAAAGTCGTACTCTTGGCCCTAGCTGGTGCTACTTCAAAAACAAGAGACGCTCCTTTTGAATTAAATCTGCTGCTGTATCAGCTGAGGGCTTGTCCATTTCAAGTGCCATTAGTAACAACAACAAACATTATAATTAATTTATTATTTTGTTGTTTCTTATCCTAGATAGTATAGCTGCATAAAACTAAAAATCTCGAGGAAGTCCAAAAACAAATTAGGGTCCTTTATACTCTCTCCAGTAGGATTTAAGGATATGGCTAGGGGAAGCTTGTTCAGTCATGCACTAGTGACACTCAGAAAAGAATAATTAATTATTATAAATACTATGGAATCTTCCGTATAATTGTTTCACAGATGTTACGAATCATGATTCCCTCAATTAAGGAATCATAATTCCATTAAAGTGAATATATTAAATAATAATTAAATTCTGACACTACTGAAATTCTATATTGTCATTAAAAATATACAGTTGTACCAATTTCAGAGAATTAGCAAAGAAGTCTGTCTTCAAAGTTAAAGAAATTCCACTTAAGTGTGAGAAAATTGATTTTAGATTTTTAATAGCCAACTTTTTTTGTGTGTGTGCTGGTTGGTTGGTTGGATGATTGGAGTTTATTGGCGCAAGAGCCATATTCGGCTATGCTGCGCCAATCAAATGGTAAAAGATATAAAATACTGTCTATAATTAAATTAACGCAGATGTATTGAGATGAAATAGTGTAAATATGATTGAAAAAATAATTTCAAAGAAAATTTAGAACTTTGTACCGTTAAAATTTGAAACAATTATAGATGAACTTAAAAGGAATGTTCAACGAAAACAGAAAAATAAATATTCTATATGCAAGTTAAAAATCCAATCGCACATAAGAATTTAGAAACATTTGGGTGGTATTTCTCACCCACCAAGTCTTGTAATGTTGGAGGCGAGGTAAAAAAAACGAGTACGATAACGATTAAAAACAGGACATTCAATCAACATATGAAAAACAGTAAATTGTACTTGACAATTGTTGCACATGGGCGCATTCTCCCCAAATATCAGATGTTTATGAGTGAAGCGTGTATGCCCTATACGGAGACGAGTCAATTTAACATCCAACTCACGTATAGGGTGAACAGGCCAATAGAAAATATCCGTTTTTATAAAATGTAATTCATTTTGGATCTGCAGATCCCATGAATTTTGCCACATAGAACAGATGTAGTGATGGATGGACCTTTTAATGTCGCAAAAGGGAATTCCTATGTTGAAAACAGTCGTTGCAGTTTTTGCAGCCAAGTCCACCTTCTCATTCCCCAAGATGCCGACATGACTCGGTACCAAACAGAAAATTATTTCAAACCCATCCTTTTTTAATATTTGTAAGGTCAATAAAATTTTAATGGCAAATGGATGCATCCGATTTTGGTAGTGTGAAAATGTCTTTAATGCACTCATGCTATTGGTATAGATAATAAATTTACGCTGAGTAGGGGTTGAAATTTTCTGAAGAGCAAATAATATCGCCACTAACTCAGCAGTAAAAACTGAACAGCAATTCTACAGACGGTGTCTCAGTGTTTCAGATGGAGGAATGATTCCACAACCAACATAACCATCTGATTTAGAGCCATCCGTAAAAATGGGCACAAATGAAGAATACCGAAAACGGTGGTACAAAAAGAGCTGTTGGAGAACAAAAGGATCTGATAATTTGTCAAATCCCGTAAAAGGATTCAAGAACGAAAACTGTGGGATGTCCCAGGGAGGAAAACAGTAAGGGTTGGTAGCTTTAACATGAACAGTGTTAAGGTCCGAGTCAGGCAAAAGCAATCGAACTCTCTCACAAAAGGGAAGGATGTGAGAGAGGCGGGCATTATAGAGGCGACGAAGTCCAACTGGTAGTAAAATTTCATTTAGTGGATGTTTCAGCAGAGATTTTGTTCGGAAATGAAATAAGGCAGACAATTTCTTTCGTCTTAAAGAGAGTGGTAGCTGGTGACATGTAACATAGAGGCTTTCAACTGGAGAGGTACAAAACGCACCAGAGCAAATGCGCAAAGCAAAATGATGGACCGTATCCAGCCGCTTCAAGACAGATAGACGGGTGGAACTGTAAACCATACACCCGTAATCAATTCTGGAGAGAACTATTGCCTGATAAATTCGTAGAAGGGAGGTACGATCGGCGCCCCAAGATGTTCTGGAGAGCACTTTCAAAATGTTTAATGCCTTCTCACACTTTCACCGTAGTTGTAAAACATGAGGCAGGAAGGTGAGCTTTCAATCGAAAATGACTCTCAAGAACCGTACTTCATTCCCCACGGGAATCGCGATAACTTTTATTTGAATATTGGGATCAGGATAAATGTTTCTTTTTCGACAGAAGTGCAGACAGCTACTCTTCTCTGGAGAGATAGTGTGACCATTGTTATTGCAGAAGGATAATAATTTATTCACTGCACTTTGTAATTGTCGCTCTATTAAATTCATATTGCTGCCTTGGCATGAGATCTGCAGATCATCAACATAAAGCGTTCGAGTTACAGATGAATGCAAATGATTTAAAATCTCACTCAAATGAACAATAAAAAGAGTGACACTGAGGACACTTCCTTGCGGAACACCCTCAGCTTGAATAAAATGATTAGAGTAAACATTACCAATTCGAACACGAAAGGTAAGTTGTGTCAAAAAGTTTTGTAAAAATATAGGCAAGTTGCCCCTAAAACCTGAAGTAAAAAGGGTTGAAAGTATGCCGTAGCGCCATGCATGGTCGTATACCTTTTCAATGTCAAAAAATATTGAAACAAGGTGGTTTCTTCTCAAAAAAGCATTGCGTATCTGGGTTTCCAGTAAAACGAGATTGTCGAATGTAGAGCGACCTCTACGGAAACCACTCTGCAATAGGGGGGGGTGCATCCTTGTTTCTCTAATTTGAAAATTAGGCGAGCATTTACCATGCGCTCGAAGGTCTTACAAAGGCAATTTGTAAGTGCAATCGGTCTGTAGTTCAGAGGAACAGATGGTTCTATGCCAGGTTTTAATATAGGTTTAATAGGAACTGCTCGATCTGCTGCCCACGAGAGTTTGTACTATTCAAGCCCCATAAAGTACTATGACCGTTGAAATCGCCGATTATTATGAAGGGTTTTGGAAGCTGGTCCACTAAGATATCAAGATCCTGTTGAAGTATGCTTTTATGAGGCGAAAGATAAATGGAGCAGGTTGTGACCAATGCTCGTGTATAAACTTGTACAGCCACAGCCTGAAAAGAAGTATGCAATTTTAGAGGTGTGCTCGGATACAAATTAGATATGAAGATACAAACACCACCAGAACTGTGAGAGCCAGTGTCTGCATCCTTCCGAACACAACTATATCCGAGTAGTTTGGTAGGAATGTTGGGTTTCAAGAAAGTTTCCTGAACGCCGAAGCAAACAGGATAAAAAATATTGCAAATGGACTTTATGTCTTGAAGTTTGGAGCAAAGACCACGACAGTTCCATGAGAGGAAGGTACCCATTAAGAAAGTGGTTTTGAGGAATTTTTAAATGCATTTGTTTGGGTTGCTTCATTTTCGCAACTCATTTCCAAGTCATCCTCATCATCCGATAGGTGCAGTTTAATATCAGGGCCATTTGGCATGCTAAAAATTGACGTTAAGTCCTTATTGACATTACCTTGCGTCGCAAGTCCAAGAGCGACGGAATTTTTTAATGTTGACTTTTTCAGTTTTTGAGGAACATCTTGTAATGAATGACCGCGTTTAGCGAGCTTCAATGTCAACGGTTTTTGAGTTTTTTCCCCTTGATTTCTTTTTTGAAATTGTAGGAGTTTCATGCGTACTACTAATGCAGTTTTCGGTATCAGAAGATGAAATATTTTTTAGCTATTTGGAAGTTGGGACTTTTTTAACACAGTTTGTGCAGGAACAGTTTACACAAAATGACCTTTGTGCAACGGCAGCGTATGTTGTGCCAGGAGCAGGAGTTCCAGCTAAAACCTTACGCCTAGCTTCAGGATAAGACAGACTTTCATTGATTTTGAGAGTTGTGATCTGTTTTTCCTGCTGCCAACGTGTGTAGGATCGAGAGTAGGATGTGTGATCGTCACCGCAGTTCACGCACTTTTCAGTTGCGGCACACTGCTGGCTATCATGGCCTTTTTCTGCGCATCGGGCACAAGTGAATTCAGGATACTGCGGCAATTTGCTTTTGAATGGCCAAAGCGTTGGCACTTGAAGCATCTAAGTAGGTTCGGGATATAGGGTCTAAGAGATAATTTGATGTAGCCTGCATAGATATATTCTGGTAGTTTTGGAGATTTAAATGTTAGGATGTGGTGTTTCGTTTCAATTATTTCTCCATTACGCCTGATGGTTATTCGCATGACATGATCAACTCCTTGTGGTTTCAGCTAATTTGCTATGTAGTCGATAGAGAGACTCAGAATTTTCCCACAAGTAATCACACCTTTAGAGGTATTTAATGATGCATGGGGGCTAACACTGATTGAGATAGTTGAGAGAGCTTTCAGTTTTGTTATGTTCTGGGCTTGCTTTCGGGAATCGACTTCTACTAACAAGTCACCAGATCGCATATTTTTAATTGATGCTACTTCTCCAACAGTTGCAGTGATGGCTTTCTGAACTAGAAATGACGATACAGTTTCAAATTCTTCGTTTTTATCTGAAAGACGCTTAATGATAAAAAATCGGTCAAAATAGTTATCAAAATTAGAATTAATTGGTACAATTAGACGCCCACTAAAGGGACCACGTTTGGAGGAGCCCTTACGATATAAAAGAAATTCAGGTACGACGGCACCACCCACCACGGAGCCCAACAAGGGATGGCAGCCACCGACTCTAGATATCTCCAGCCTCGGCGCTTACCATAGTGCTAATCGATACCTATACGGTGGGAGTTACCCCCGGGGACAGTGACCATCCTTAACGCCAAGCCCAAGGAGTAACCCCTTCGCTTGATCCCTAGCAGACTAACCACTCATGCGGTTAGGTACCGATTGACACACCGGGGACCACAGTGCACCACCCGTCTAATGGGTCGCACTTACGAAATATTACTAATTAGAAATTCATTTATAACCCTAATATAGTTAACAAAAAGTTCATATAATCAACATCCTGTTAAACTAATATAGTTAACGAAATGACATAAATTAGTAATTCCTTAATTTACTAATTTATTAAAATAAAAACCACTTTTTGAAATATCGTTCTGAGGGTAAGATGATAATATTGCTCAGAAAGAGTATAAAAGCGAGAAAAAAATTTCTGCTGTTAAGAGAACTCTCATTATTTTGGAGAAAAACCCGAGATTTGTATTGCTCGTTTGCTTCTAAACTAAATAATGCGTCCCTGTATGAAACTAATTCATAAGATTCTTCAATTGAAGTATGAATGCCAGATGTGGGCAAGTGGAAATTGCTGTAGGTGAAATTATTTTACAAGTTCTAAGACAGAGAAATTTTGGCATAAAAACTTCTTTGTTCCTTCTCCTTCTCCAGTTAGAGGCAGTGTGGAAAAAAAGCCTCGCCATGCCTTTGATTCCTCTAAATAGGCTCCATTGGTATGAGTTGGGACTGACTGATTGGAACAGACTTACTGTCGACTTTGCATAGGATTGAAAGGATGTGTCAAGACTATTGTTTTTACTATTGTTTAAGCATGATTGTCCGGCCGTAGCATCATATTTATGCTCATGGGACCAAGATGGAAATTACTGACTAGGTAAAGGCATCGCACCCATTCAGCCAAATTTATCTTCTTTACTCAACTGTAAATATTGCCAACACTAAAACTATCTGATGACAAAATCTATACCGTTGCAGTCCGAGCCTGTTCGCTGGAATCCATGGATGAGTGTTCATTCGCTTCTGTTTCACGCCGGCCAAAACTGACGAAATCGCTCTGTTCATTTCTCTTCCAAAGAATCTCTACCAAGTGAAGTAATGCTATCAATCCCTGCAGTTGATAGGGTTAATTTAGACGTTGTCTTTAGCAAAATGTTACAAAAGGCAGTTTATAAATTTTTAGTGAAGTTCAAATGTAAAGAAACATTTCATTTTTACAATGGAACTGAAATAATGACCACTACAGGGGGCTGTTGGCAATGAATGGAATAAACAAAAAGAACATACCAGATAAAGGATTCAGGGAATATATTATATGAAACTTTTCAGCTTATTTATAGGGATAGTAACGAAAGGGGCGAACGATTAAGTAACCAAAGTACCTTCTCTCGTATTTCAATTTCTAAAATAAGTTAAAGAAAAAATTCCAAATTGACCTTGCCGAATGAGCCAGCGAGGTTGAAAAAATCAAAAGTTTGGAGTCGACACACCTGGCTAAATTAAATCACTTCACTGAAGGAAGATAAAATGAAAAGGGCTGGTAAAGATCTGTTCTGAGGAGGAAGGAAGGGCACAGAAAAATCGTCCCCCAAAAGGTGCAGCTAACGAGGAGGATTGAGTTAAAGAAGAAGTCTGCCCTTTTCCGAATGTAGTTACCCGTGATTGGCGGACCAAGCTTGTCTAGTTTAATTGAGGAAGAAAAAGACCATAGTGGATTTCCGGCAAAAAAAGAAAGAAAAGGGAGCAGGGAAAAAAAGAAGAAAAATCACGAATTTCAGCCAAGCAATCGAAATCCCGATTTTGTTCATGAAAGAGAGAATAGATATGATTTGGAATGAAAGGAACGATATTCTTGAAATGAAGATAATTAAATTAATAAAGGCTTTAATTTTATCCTTTATTTGATTTTTGAAAGCTATTGGGGACAATACTCTCCTCAAATTTCTTTAATATTTGAAGTATTGCGAAGAAAAATGAATGCTTTCAATCTGAAACTGTTCATTTTATTCGAGTAATTGTTTTCACACACACCCAAACACATAGACCGATGGGCAGATAATTCTCTAATATACTTGTTCTGAAATGTTACGTACAATTCTTTTAATAAAACTACATTTGGAGAAGAACCGACCATCTCTCTCTCTCTCTATATATATATATATATATATAAATATATATATATATATATATGGTGTGTGTGTGTGTGTGTTTAGAGGGAGCAGAGTTCATGCCTAGATACAATGGCGCTACATACACAATTCAGTCCAGCTGGGACAATTAATAAAATCGTAGATTCATCTACATTGAATAATGAGTTCGATGAATTTATACCGAATAGAGCAGAAACTAGTTGTCAACTTCACATGAACAGATGACAAATAGAGAGGCAATCAACTTATGATGTCATACTTCCACTAAGTTGAATGGTAAAACTATATTCTACATATCATACTTCTAGATTTACGCTTAAAATTTAATAGAAATTCAATTTAATAGAATTTCTCGAATAGTTTACACTATGGAGATATAGTTTCAAACTAAATCCTCTTATAATTTTAATAGTATTCGATATAGTTTAAAACTAAATCATTCCCATAGAGGCATGATCTCCAAATTATGCTCTAAGCATTTACAAAGTTTTGAAATTTGAAAAATCGTCCAAATTCAGAAAATTCAAAATTTTCTACAATTTATTTTGCATATGCGAATGCGAATGTAAAAAGAACTTTGATTGCTCAATGGCATCCACAAACAGAGCACAGAAGTTTTCATTATTCCATTAATAAAATATTATTTCAAAAATCGAACGTCATTATAAGAATATTCTACACTTAAAACAACAAAACACAAGACCATCCGTAGAAGATTCACTTCCATGACCATTTTCCATTCAATGTAAGTGCCTTTCACTGCAGTGATTCATGATAGCCACCTGTGAACAGTCCGCAATCGCAAGAAGGGTGTTCCTTCTTGCGATTGTGGACTGTTCGCCCCCTCTCGCTGTTGTCTCGAGAACTTGATTAGTTGGATCAAAGTGTTTTTCGCATCGCTACATCCTCATTATCTTCATCTCCCATTAGAAGCCCCCTCACGTGCCTAATGCTGAAATTCCCACTCCATGCTGCCTTTTTGTCCTTTCCCTTGTTCTGCAACACTTATCGAGCAAGAGACTTGGATATCAGAGAAAAACCAGCATTACATTGGAAGAATCATCGGCCCCCTTCACTTTCATTTGATTCAGTTTTATCAGCGTGAAGATCATTTGGAACTAGAAGTTTCAAATATTATTTCACCCTTTTTGGAAAGCTACTGACCTCAAACCTGATATAGATTTTTTTGGAGGAAAAAGCCTCACTCCCCACCATATTTTCTCCTTTAATGTTATAGTTTTTGGCGATTGGAAGAGGATGAAATAAAATACATATGAAGAGAGCTTTACAAAAAGGTGTCGAGAAGCTTTGAATATAAGGTCTTTAACTGCGACATTCATTTTCAACCGCAGAGGGTTATACCGGAATAAATATTCTCCCCATTTTATTGTAATAAAGAAAGAAATATTCTTTTCTTCTTTTGAGCTAGATGTTCCATGAACAAATTTAGTCGATACTTTCTTCCTTCTTACTACACATTTTTCGATTATTCAAATTCAACTGATTTAATAATTTAATTTCGGATATTATTTTCATTTGTTCTGACAGACGATCTTCCCGAAAAAAGATTTCGCTTAAAATCCACCCACCCGTTGAACCACTCTGTATTCTGTAGGTAAGATAATTATAGTTACCTGATCTTTCAAGATATGATAATTATAGTTACCTGAAAAGAAAATCAAGCCTACAGGCCTACTATGCACGTAAAAAAGTAGAAAGTTTCAAATAGTCACGAACGTCCATTGAAGAAGAACGTAGCAGTATTTGTAACACAATAGTTGAAGTCGGGGGGGGGAGTAGAAAAGGAAAATGTGTTACATTTGTGTTATGATGATATTGCTTTAACATTACAAATATATGCAAATAAAAACAATTCCTTTGTATATTATTAATAAATTAATAAGTGCATAAAACAATATACTTACTAATTACTCTGTTTCTTTGAATATTAATTTCCTTGTTCATTTCACTTTATTGCAGAAAAGTTCTCAATGCATGTAGAATCCATATTTTTTTTAATTTTCTGTGATGTCCCTTCATTATTTTAAAGTAAAATGCTTCAGCTATCCTCCCAAATCCACACTGTAGGTTTACAAAATCGAATAGATGAAAAAGATTATTTTTTACGAATGGTTTAAGAAATTGGTCATTTTTTTTTTTTGCACTTTCATATCATTTCCGCAATGAGCAATTCAATTTCCTTCTGTCTCTTGATGTTCATAGTCGCAAGGGCATGGAGAGGTGTTATGTCTCTTGATGTTCGGACATTCTATTTACATTATAGCATCGTAATAATCTGCGATGTGGCTCAGAAGTTTCAATTCCCCGTTTTATTTAATGAGTTATTTAAAAATTTTATTTAGTGAATTACCCTATATATTTCCTTTATTTTGGGGGGGGGGGTATCCATTGCCATTGGATTAAGAAAACGAATAATATGTTTACAAGTGTATCAGTTATATTGGAAAAGGCAAATTAGAATATAGTTATTAAAACGTATAGAAGATAATTAGAAACAAAAGTAATAATAATTAAACCAAAGTGGAAAAATAATTGACAATTAATTTTATTTTCAATGAGATAAAAATATTAGTGGACTGTTGACAGTATTTTGATCTCTCATTGCGTAGAACAGAAGATGAGAGATCAAAAGGTAAGAAGTCGCTGTTGATACAAGGCTAGATGAAAGTTCAAAATGGGTAAGACGCTTTTTTATTCATGACACTATTAAGACAATATTGAAGGTAATGACACTATTTAAGGGCAAAGATAAAAAGAATGTATTATACTCAGGGCAGAAAAGACAAGCTTTGTTTTGAAATGGAAACTGAGCGCGTCGGGAACCTCCCTCCTCTACAGAACCAGACTGAGTGACACTGTTCCCCTGAAGCGGATAGGGGCTGCTCCAAAAATTCTGCTCCGAGGGAAAAAAGGGGAAAAAGTTACGAGGGAAATCCCTAAAGAGCGGTTTGGTTGTGCCGGTGTTTATTAACAGCTAAAAGATTGTTTTCAACTCATTTTCAATTAATTTTAAATATGTATTTGATTAATTTAAAATGTGTTTGTATTTATATTTTGTATATCCATAAAATCCAGTATCAAAAGACTTATTTATTTATTGTTATCAAGGTTGGGTCCGATATTTTTTAACAGCTGAAAGGTTGTTTTGAACGTATTTTCAATTCATTTTAAATATTATTGTATGATTTAAATATGCATTTGATTCATTTAAAATACGTTATTATTGTGTATTAATGTTTATGTTTTGTTAATGCATAAAATTCAGCATCACAAGCCTTATTAATTTATTATTAGCAATTTTAAATACTTTCATTTATTAATTAATGCAATTATAGTGTGTATATAAAAAGTATTACCTTTCAATCACTTGCGAATGTAATTATTTTGTGAAATAAGGTTTCATATGGATTTAAAAATTGCAAGCTGTACGCGATATCAAAATTATAAAAGGGTTTCTTTTTCCAGACTATTCAGCATGTAAGTTACCAATAAGCAGCCATACATTGTTGACATGAAATATTTTATCCATATATTTTTACATATGTGGATAATAAACCTAATGCACAACTATTTCTATAATTTAAAAAATAAAGCTTTTCATTGACAAATGATGTAAAAGCTGGACAAAAGATTATCTTCAGTTCAGAAAGAAAAAAATATATGTGATAAAATATCTGATATATTTCATTATATCTGAAAAAATTTTAAAGATAAATCTTACTTTATTTCTTTAAAAAAATTACTAATGATTGTTAAACAATTTTCATCATATGCAAGAAAACTTATTTGTGTGTGTAATGAGTAATGTTTTACTGTTAAAATTTGCCTTCATATATTTTTTGTGTGTGATTGATTTAATTCATTTAACAGCTACTCTGGTGCAATGAAATTATAAAAAAAGATCAGTTATATATCCCTAATATAGAATCTAGGTGAAATAAATAATGACAAATTCAATGGAAAAATGTAGAACTTTTAGATTGTATCAATTTCCATGAGATTATCAAACTTCTTGGGTGAGTAAATTAGTCACAAATGCAGTAATTTCTTGAAATAAGCATCTTCGTATGACACAAATATTGTAAATTAGTGAAAATTATTTTAGATTTTTAAAGTGATTCAATTTTAGTATTTAGAAACAGAGTTACTGTAACCCTTTCTTATAATCCGTCTACTGAATAAATTTTTATATATATGAACTTGTAATTTTCAACTTATATTAATATTTGGCATGCTTAGTCATAATTATTTTTATATGTTAACATAATTTATATTTCCATTACTTCATATTCCTTACTTTAAAAATCTGAAATAATAATTTTGTGAAATTCTTAATCCATTGTAGACTTCATACGTAGGAAATTTTACTTTGCATGATAAACAATATAATGCAATTCTGTTGCTTAATCTTTTCATGCTATCCTAGTCATACCTTTAGGATTAAATTTATTAAAATATTAACTGTGGATATTTGTGGATTAGATATTTTATTAAAAAGTTGCTGTGGATAAGCATAATTACTTGCTTATATTTTACTTATTATATATGATATTTTGCATTAACAGTTCCATTTATAATCTGCATTAAATATATCTATATAATATATATATTTAAATTTATCTCTTAAAATATATCAGTATCAATATTCAAAAATTGGGTGTATGACTTGCAATTAACTGATATCAAAATATAGGTCTCATCAAACCAACATTTATTTAATTAATAAGATTCTTGATTCAAAGATTCTCCATCGATTCAATAATTTATTTTAAATATTTTTTTAAGTAGTTCATCAGCATACCATTGAATATGAGCAAAAGATTATCATCACATGTAAAGATAAATCCCACATCAAACTGGGAAATGAAGCAAGTCTTGCATTTACTTATGTAAAAACATTTATTAAAATGTAAAACATTGTTTCTTTTTTATTTTTGTAAAAATTTTAAATTGTATTTTGTATTAAGGTATGAAAATTAGCCTGCTTTTAAATTATTACTGAAGCCTAATACATTATTTTTTATTACAAGATTATATGTGAAAATGTTAATTTTCAATAAAAAGTAAAAATCTTTTTTTAAAAAAATGTATCAAGGTAAATGAGAATACATATTTTAAATTACTTTTCTTTCTGTAAAAGAAATAATTTCATTGTCTGCTGGAAAGAAAACCACTAAAAACATTGTTTTTACATAACTTATAACATCTCAGCAAAAAAAAAAAAGAATATACATATACTGAAATATCCTTTTAATTTGATTACCTAATAATAATAATCCTAATAATTTTTAATGATAATTCTGACTTCTTTTTAACACATAGTTTCATATCTAATGTGTTTTAAAATACTATCACCATTTCATGTGACGAAGCATTTGTATATATGCATAGTTACTTATTTTAGAAATAATAAAGTTTTACCTTGCTTTTTTATATGTGATTAATTTTATTTTTAGTTCAAATACCAGCTATTCTTGTACAGTGAAGTTATTTAAAATGCCAGTTAAATATTCCTAATGTAATGTTCATGCATAAAATCTTTAGATATAACAGTTTTAGAATTACTTCTGCCATAAATACTAGAGTTTTGGCTACCTTCAAGAATCAGAGGATTGAATTTATTAAACTTTTTACTCTTTATATTATATATTTATACTTTACATAAAACATATATGTATAGTGATATTTTGTGCAATCAATTTCACTTAAACTCTTCTTTTAATATCTCTTAGGAATCATTCAAAAATAAGGATATTAGTAAATAACAAATTAAAACTATTAAATAATTTGAAGTATCATCAAGTAAACAATTATTTAATTAAAAAGATACATAACACAAGAATTTAAGAATTTGTTTAAAATTTCAAAATTAAAATCTTGCTCTTATTATTATATTTTAAAATATTATTTGTTTCATGAACTCCTCCCTTTTTATAGCAAAGATATTTAACTCCATTGCTATCTTGAACAAAATAAATAGGGTCTGAGTTTATGTGGGATTGGGAAAAAAATATTTTTAACAGATATGTTAATCTATTTCAAAAATGTCATTAAAAAAACAAACTGAAGACCCAAGTAATATCAATACTGCCTTACTTGCATGTGGGAACTTATTATCATCATCCTTATCTCAAGGAATATGTTTTGACTACATTGATTCATTTCAAAATGATACAAAGTGAATGTCAGTAATTCTGGATCAGACATAAAACATATTTCATGTCATAAGCAAAAATAATTACTCATGTATTTCTAAACATGGAAGTAATTTCATAAGCCTATCTGTGAGATACTTCTAAAGTTTTAACCTTTCATTTTGGCTTAATTTTACTTAAAAAGTGAAAAGAATCAAATTAATTTATTACATATGGTTAAGTACCAGTACTGTAATAATGGAAAAAATTGATATCAATCAATAAAGCTACACATACAGTGACTTAAAATTCTAAAACTTGTTTCTTATGCAATTTCACAGCCCTAAAAAATTTCTATATATTTCTGATGCCATGCAGTTTTTCTTAAAATTAATCTGTTAAAGACTGCAAATAGGAATTTTTAAAGTTACAGTAAATTTTTTTAATTATATATATATGATTACTAGGCCATTTTCGTATTACAATTCATGTTCATATTTTGAGGGATAAGATATGTGATAAAGATGTAAGATTATTAAAAGTGCAATAACTTTAAATTCTATAATAATCAGATACTTAAAAATATTTTGTCACGGACATTAAGCATGAACATAAAGTTATTATATAATTTTTTATAGACCATATTTCTATATGAAACTTTGATGAACAAACTCACAGCTTTGGACTTGGATATTTTATCTTCTACTAACACTGATTATTTAGATGTACTTTATTTTACAATGGTAAAATTCTAATTGTACCTTAATATTTTAGAGTTTTAAAATATTATCATAAGATCCTATGATTTATACATGCTGTCAGCAAATAAAAATATTAAACATTAACATTTCAATAAATAAGAAAAAAAAAACATCGGAAAACATAGAGCTGACAAAAACAAGCTTAATATAACATTATTGAAGAAAAAGTTTAAAAAAAATAAATTTTTTTAAGTAAATTTTTTTTTATTATGAATAAGGCTTCAAATTGTGTTTTTCCCAATTTTTTAAAAAATAAAGGCATATTCAACATTTTCAATAAGCTATTATATACAAGGTGGCCAGAAATAAAACACCCCTACTCTGACCTCCATGGATATCGAACTACTCAGTGTAAAGGCTCAAAATTTTGTACACATACTATTCAAAATATGGGGAAACGGATTTCACGAAAAAAAAATTAGTTCCTGAAATCACCGATAGGTGGCGCTGCACAACTGGAACTATGATCAAAAGACACAAATAATAATAAAAATTAAAATGTTTATGCGGAATGGAATGCTTCCATGCTTCCTTTTTAATTTTTCTGCCCCTTATGGAAAATAAAAATAGTAAAGAAGCTAGAACTCCCGTTGTAACTGCAATTTCATACTGTAACCAGAAAAATTTGCATAAAGCATGGTTAGAAGCCATGTTAAAAGGTGGGGAATGCCATTCTTATTAGTGATGGCTGTCACGCTGCCAGAACGCGCTTTGCTTGTGAAGTTGTTTTACGAGAATAAAGGAAATGCTCCAGCAGCACTTCGAGAGTTTCGCCGACTTAAGGATTTGCGTAAGGGACCATTGCTTCCACAAGCTCTCAGGAGAATGATCGCTCGATTCGAGGAAACTGGACATCTTGGAGTTCAGCCTGGTCGAGGACGCAAACCGGTTCGTTCAGATGTCGTTGAAGATGTTGCCACCGGTATTGTTGAACAGTCAATGGATAATGTTTTAGGCTGCAGTAGTGCACGTGCAGTGTCACGACGGGTGTTCCCTATAGCACAGTGTGGAACGTACTCAGAAAAATGGTGCATTGTTTCCCGTACAAAATCCGCCCTAATCAACAATTGCTGGCCACAGAAGGGAGATGCGACTGACCTTTGCATTGACATTTCTTGCTAGAGTTGAAGTGGATGCATCGTGGCCGTGGCAGATTCTGTGGAGCGATGAGGCCCATTTCCACCTCAGTGGAACAGTGAACACCCATAACTGTCGCATATGGGACACGACAAACCCCCGTACCTTCCAAGAGATTCCACTCCACTCACCGAAAGTTACAGTCTGGTGTGGATTCACAGCCACATTCATCCTTGGACCGTTCTTTTTCGAAGAGGTTACTTCCAATGGCCTTGAGACATGTACCGTGACGGCCAACAGGTACAAAAGGATGCTCGAAACATTTGTTGTACCCCATTTGCAGCAGCGCCAATGCCTTGACACCATTACTTTTATGCAAGATGGAGCACCTCCACACATTGGACTCCCTGTGCAACAGTTTCTTCGCCAACATTTCACCACTGACAGAATAATCAGTCGCGCGTTTCCGACAACTTGGCCATCTCGTTCACCGGATCTTAATCCGTGTGATTTTTGGCTTTGGGGACACTTAAAAAACCTTGTTTATCGAGAACGTCTGATAACCTTGGCAGATTTGAAAGAGAGTATCAGTCTGCATGTGAGAAGCATCTCAGATGACCAGTTACGATCCGCAGTTGAACAAGCTGTCCACAGACTTCACATTTTACATCTTCAGGAAGGGAACCATATTGAGCAGCATTCCCTGCATCGATAACGTCCTTGTTTCATGTATGCTTGGTACTTTCAAATAAAATGTGTTTAAAACGTGTTTTTGTGTCTTTTCAGCATACGTCCAGTGGTACAGCGCCACCTATCGGTGATTTCTGGAACTAAATTTTTTTTTCGTGAAATCCGTTTCCCCATTTTTTGAATAGTATGTCCACAAATTTTCAAGCCTTTACACTGAGTAGTTCGATATCCAGGGAGGTCAGAGTAGGGGTGTTTTATTTCTGGCCACCCGGTATATAGCAATTCCAATAGTTAAATTAAGTGCATATTTAGATTACAATGTAATTATTATCTTTTGTTCTTATTGAGTTATAACTAAGGCTCTCATTTTAACTAATTTATTTTTTAAAAAAGAAATTAAATAGAAAAAAGGACCAGCTGCTAAAATACTCATAGTAGGATAAGCAATTCTTCATAAGCATAAGTTTAATAATAACTGATTTAACACTAATGTAGCATTTACGGAGACAAATGAAATACCAAACATTTTAATGACACAGATATCAAGGCTAAATATGCATGTACTCAAAACTGTAATACTATTTTACTGTTTTTCTACAAAATAATAACACGAATAACTTTAGTAATTTAAATGCCATTTCAATAATAATTAATAAAACCCACTTGAATTATGAAACTGGAATGTATACACTTTAATATATAATTTTTCATTTATGAGATCGAAGTATTACTCAGATACATTGATATTTTTTATAATTACATTTTCAGCTCTATAATGCTTAAAAGCACCAATTACCCAACTATATACATTTGAAAATATTCCTTTAAAATGCAACCTAGCACTGAATTATATATGATAGTAAATTGATCAAATCATAATTTTCTCTAAATAAATACAAAAGCTTTTAAGTTAGTAGCGATAGTTACTAGTTGATAGTATAAAACTATCTATCTATCTATCTATCTATATCTATATCTATGTATATATATATATATATATATATATATATATATATATATATATATATGTCTATTGTCACACAAACTCTACCTAAACAAATAATGACATTACATTTGTTATTCCGAGATACGCTTGCAAGTAAACTGAGCTACTTTCAAA
This sequence comes from Argiope argentata, assembly GCA_026289955.1. Lineage (NCBI taxonomy): Eukaryota > Metazoa > Arthropoda > Arachnida > Araneae > Araneidae > Argiope > Argiope argentata. The sequence goes on from JAOUZG010020860.1 coordinate 1,124,829, forward strand.
TTAATCAAATTATTTAATTAAGTAATAAAAATTAAATCAATGATTTTGTTGACACGGAGGAGAAATCTAAAGTGTATCCTTTATTTAACAATAATTTTTTGCTGCATCTTACTTTTCTTATAATAACCTTACTTCTATATAAAAGAGCGTCGTATTTTTTAGTTCAATAATACCATTCTAAATTCAGCGGCATCTAAAATTCTGAATTCTGACGACACATTTCGAATCTTTTATTAGCAAACAGCGAACAGAATGAGCAATTCAGTTCAAGTATCTGAGGGAGAAATTACGTGGACTGAAAAATCCCTATGTTTTCCCCTAAACATCAGATAATCCCTATGTTTTTCCCAATGAGCAAATTTTTGGTGCAGATCCCTAGAGGCTAGTCTGTTCCCCGGGTGAGAAATCTAGAGCACGAGGTCGTGAAGAGACATTCAGTGCCACAGAGCGGAGTGCCCATTCCCTCATGAAAAGAGGTTTTGGCTAGTATGGAGATATGAAGGGAGAGACCTGCATCTTTCGGAAAACGAAACGCTGTTGATGGAGCAGTTGACTGATTACATGTTTACTTCAGAAAGGGTGTTATGATTGAGAATTCCAGCGTCTCCAGCCATTTGAAAAGCGGCCTTCTGATTCATACGTACTCAGATAAGATATTTTAGTCACGCTAGCGGTGCTTCAAATAAAGGTTTATTTCCTACAGTGTCTTTATATAGTCTTCTACTGCCTATAGTCTGCCTTCCCAGTGTAGTCCGCATCCAGTGGGCTACATCCATATAGTTAAATGAAAGGATGGAGTTGAAGTAAAATATTTTCCAGGCTACCGCATGTGGCTCTTTGGCTTGAATTGGGAGAGATAAAACGAATTCGATTACTTAGTTTAGCGCAAGAATATTTGACAGGAAGACTGGGTACTTAAAAAAATAGTTTAGTGCACCATTTTTAATTGATAATGTTGTCAGTCATACCACAGAATGCTATCCTCACGCACTTTTCTATTCCGAATCATCAATGCAAATTCTAAATCCAGAGCTGATTTGAAAGGATCAAGTTGAATTTAAATATGCTGATGATAGAGATGGCCAAAAAATATATTTTTTAACTTCATCATTTTAGTCGGATTGATGTGTAAGTGTGCTTCCCTTCAGAAATGAATGGAAGGGGGAGCTTAAAATTGCTTTTATAACGGAAGGTGGGTAATTGAGAGATTGCTTACGGTATTCTTGTGATTGCTTCCAAATAACTGTCTCATGAATCAAAATTCCTTCTATTATAGCTTTGCAAAAACTATTTTGATCTTTCCGTTATTTTTAAAAGGTTTTGGAAAAAGTCGGGGGCATATATATTGTGCTTTTAAATGGGTGTTCTGATTAACCATTTCGTCCATCAATTTTTCTAAGCATTTTATTGCAGTTTTCACGTTTCTCTCTCCTTTTCTCTCTTTTTGCAATTGTTTCGCGTCTCTTTCTAGACAGATGTTTGACTTTATTCTCTTGTTCATAAAACCATGATTTGCCAAGTCTTGCTTCATGGATAGTTGCATTATCATTCTGAAAAATTCATATCTTGAAGGAAACAAGGTTTGCATCATAGAATGAACTTGGTAAGCTAAAATTTCTCTATACTTCTCCCCAGTGACCCTTCCTTTGGGGATTACGACTGGTCTAGTAGAAAATCTTGATATGGTTGCCCATATCATGACAGATCCACCTCCATGCTTGGCAGTTAAGAGGAGACAATCATGATCACACGCTTGTGCAGGTATCCTCCAAGCGTGCACCCGTCTTGTTGAAGGAAAAGTGTGAAGCGCAATTCGCCAGACCACATTACTTTTTTCTACTTATCATTCGACAAAGTTTTGTGAGAGATACACCACTTTATATGACACTTACCATTAATATCTGTGACAAGTGGCTTGGGAATTGCTGCTTTGCCATTAATGCTCTGTTTATGAAGATACCTACTTACTGCAATCACTCACACTGGAGAATCCTGATGGGTGCTGCGGCTATTTTTGCTGCAGTAGTTCGCTTTTTAGATATTACAATTCGCTTAAATGTTGGTCGGTGTCTTTCACTGAGTTTCTCTTCCCTCCCATTATTTTCCTTTGCCGAGCTTGTCTTGCCACGCTGTGTATAATGCTGTCATTATTTCAGCTTCTACAATTTGGCCTTTTTGAAAATCCGAGAGATGAGACATTTTACACTTTTGAAAAAAAATCTAATAATTACGGAACTTTAATAAAAATAACATATACTATCAGAATATATAAATTGCTGTTTATAAAACATTGGTGTCTGTCATTAAATTTTAATACTTGCGAAGCTCATTCAAAAATGTTTCTCTTATCCTCTGGTGTTTCCATTATTTTGATAATCATCTGTAGCTGGTTAGCTTCTGATTCTCATCGAGTCCTTAATGGATCATAAAAGAAAAGAACAAAAATGTCTGCTTAGGCCTAAATTCTAGTAATTATTGAAAAAAATTGTAGAACAGCTCAATAGATGGTTCCAGAGAGTTATTCCACTGCTTGAACTTTGAATAAAATCTTTTTTTGGCGTCACATCATTGATCCTTTATTGGTATTTATGACGCTCTTCTTGTCCCTCAAAAGACTTTTCATTGCATTAATTATATTGTTTCTATATGTACTATTATCAAAGTCAGATTCTATTAAAATGTATTAGGTGCATCGATTGTCTGTGTATTGAAATTGAAAATTTCTTGTTTGTTTCGATTAAAATTTTTGTAATAATAATAATTATTATTTTAGTTTTTTTATTGTAGGCCTTATTATCTAGCCTTATTAATATTAGTTTGAGTCATAAGTACCGTTTCTTGCATTGTGTCGTATCTAGCCATTCCTTAAAAGGATCAAGCTTAGTTGAAAGGAAATTAATATATATTTCTAGATACTCCAAGTCATAATTTTCGTTTGCATCATTCACTCTGTGCGATAAAAAAATTCTGTCATTTGTCAATTATTTATAATTATTGTAATTATAATGGTATGATGCATTCTGGCAGAATTCTGTGAAACTCAACTTAACGAATGTGTTCTGCCCTTGATTCTTTGCTCTTCGGTTATTCATGCAAATAAAAGAACTTTCCGTAAATTTTGCTCCTGGTTGTTACCCTAAAATAATTAAAACCTCTTCATGCGAAGAATAATCTAGACTACAGTTATCTTCAGTCATCAAGTACAAATCAATCAACCAGAAATCTATAAAATAGGTGAAAATCATTGTGAAATAAAAAAAAATTCATAACTAATTGCAAACTGCTACTTTTAGTTATATATTTTATCATTATATTTTAAGGCATTAAAAGTTACACATATTCTAAATTATTTCTCCTGATACAGTACCAACAACTCTCAAAAAGAGGGAATAATTGTTAAAGCGAACCTCAGTGCCTTAGAAGAAATGTTTTATAGTTATAAGCGCCTATGATAAACTTACCAGCATCTGTGTTTAGTTGTGAGGATGGAAAATAAAAAAACCCACCAACATCCAACTCAATCCCAACGATCCAACCTCTACTGAAATATAGAGCCGTCTGTTTGTTTTCAAGACATTGAAATGGAACCTCAATTGATTAATATTTACCAGTCATGTTCTGCTTTCATGTTCTCAGCCTGGAAGGGCTCCAAAATATTTTCCAAGGAGAAAAAAATCTTGTACAAACGAAGGCTAGCCTCTCATGCACAAGCATAATATCGTTCTTCATAGTATAGTGAAGAAAACTGGACACAGTGCCGTATATGTTGGTGACATACTGAACTGCTTTTGTACCATCCATTATTGCGATTCTTCTATCCAATTATAAGGACAAATCAGGTCATTTCCTCTATCTAACTATTCTCATTTCTGTCACCTGATATAAAGTGATGCGAAAACTCAAAAATTGCGTTTACAGTTACCTTTTTTAAAAGTTTTTTTTTTGTAAGAAGAAAGGAGATAAGGAAGAGGATTGAAATAAAAATAAAAGGGTATTTGAACTTTTACTGCATTTAATTACCCACAATTCTAATTACGACGTTGGTCCGGCTATGTGAATTGTTTGAAGAAGGGCAAGATTATCATCATCAACAACAAATATATAGCTATAAGTAAATAATATTACATGAAGGGAAAAATAAGCGTTCCAACTTACCAATTGCAGCCAAACGTTCGAAGTCATGATTTGATTCTTCTCGTTCTGGAAAATTTTAAAAAAATGGTAGTTTTTGGAAAAACATTCAGCATATTTCTAACCAACATAAATTTAATAAAGATGCTTTTAAAAATATTTTTTATTAAGGATTAAAGAACAATTTTTAAATGTTACTGCACTCAGTTTTTGATTTGCACATTCATTGTTTCGTGCAATAAGTATTCCGGAATTTGAAACTAAATTTATAGATTAGGTGATGAATAGTTCTAAAAATTATTAAAATGCATACATAGAACGCACAGTAAACTCATTAATGTGTAGAAATTTTAAAAAATGTTGATATCTGAATGGAAAAAAATCGACATCAAGCATAAAATATTTTAAATAATTGTGTGTAATAAAGAATAAAAATGAATATTAAGAAATAGAATTGCAGTTTATATATGAATGTACTTTATACAGTTTCAAGTGCAAATAAGTATTTTTAAGACTAAGTAATATACTACACATTTTCAAGACATAGAAATAGAACCTCAATTGATTAATGTTTACCAGTCATGTACTGCTTTCATGTTCTCAGCCATGAAGGGGTTCCAAAATATTTTCAAAGGAGAAAAAAAAAGCGTGTACTAATGAAGGCTAGCCTCTCATGCACAAGCATAATATCGTTCTTCATAGCAGAGTGAAGAAAACTGGACACAGTGCCGTATTTGTTAATGACATACTGAACTGCTTTTGTACCATCCATTATTGCGATTCTTCTATCCAATTATAAGAACAAATCAGATCATTTCCTCTATCTAATTATCCTCGTTACTGAGTCACCTGATATAAAGTGATGCGAAAACTCAAAAATTGTGTTTAGAGTTACCTTTTTTAAAAGATTTTTTTAAACGCTCAGGATGTCAAAAAGAACTAGATAATCTAGCTGATTTAAAAACCCTTTCAATTTTCAATAGAAATCAACCGATATGGAAAATAACATTATACAGCAGCGGCAGTGTCTTCTTTTACCCTTTTTTTTGTGGCTCATACATGAGAAAGCGAAAGAAATTCCCGCCTTTTTGTCTTTCATTCTGTGAATCGTTATTGTGTTTCTTAACCTGATTCGCCAAGAATAATATTTGAGTGTTTTAAAAGGTAGTTCCGATTCATGCGGCGAATGAAAAGGACGAGGGTCTTATTCGTTATCGAGTTCTATCCAAAAGGGGATTCTCCGTAGTTCTTGTGATAAATCCCATAATTCATTTATTTTTCTAAATTTTTAGTAATTTTTTATTTATTAAATTCCCGTGCAGATGGACAAGCCGGCAGATGCAAAACTGCCGATTTTGCTTCAAAGTAAAATAAAATCTATAATTTTTAAACAATTTCAGCTTATTCGTTTTCACACAAATAGATATTATTCCAAAAATGAATTATTCGTGCCCGGAGAAGTCTGAAATCCGTCTAAAAGTGAAATATTTTATTGATGTCAATTCTTTCTCTTTACACACTTCGGTTGTAAAAGAGTGAGCTCAATCAGGCAGAGAATCAGAGAGGTGGGGTCGTCTTAATTTCGAGTCTTGAATCAGTTAATGACATCAGCCATCTAATGTAGTTAGGGCCCCAGGACTCACCGGTCATTGATTAAACTGCTCAATTGCGGCAAACAAGAAGAGGTGCGGGTGGTGTTGTTTCCACAGCAACGCCGCCATCCCTCCATCCACACCGCTTTACAGGGCCCTGGGTTAATTGGGTCCTTCTTCCCTTGATTGCCAGAGATGAATGGGGAGGAAAGGTTCAGGCAGTCAAGCAAAGCGGATTTGAATCAGAAACTATTTCAAGAAGATCACTTTTGGAGGAATTCGAGGATTAAAAAGACTGCCAATATATATATATATATTTAACTGCACTTTTAATTTGTAAAATTTAACCAGAAAGATGCAGGTAACAAAATATTAACTCCAGTGACCGTCCCTAATAATAAGATTTTGTCTTACCAATTTCTCTAACCTTCAGTTGTGTTGACGACAACCTGTTTTTACTTTACTTTACTTTAATTCCACTGAATTTCATTTTCTGAAACTACACGAAAGCGACCTTAAGGCGGATAAAATAATTCTGATCTAACTCAGATTACCTTAGCCGATTTGCCCCCCTCTCCTCCCCTCATACACGCTCCAAACGTCCACGTCACTGCCGAGAAGATATTTAAACCCAACATATTCAATGTGCTTACTCGTTTTTTTTTTTTGAGGGACAGAGGAATTAGACACGTTTTCAGTCTACAATTCCTTTTCGGAATTCCCCGTGTAGCTCGTTTCTCATAGGCTGCATGTAGATACGAGCTTCACTGCCACTCTAAAACTGTTTGACCTACTGACTTGAAAATACTCAGTTAGATATACTTTTCCCATATAATCTTCGTTTCCAAAAGAAAAAAAAAGAGATTTTGCTTTCTTTTTCAAAAGATTATGCGTAAAGTATACAGAATGAACATAGTCTGTCTATATAATCAATCTCTTGATAGTTAACTAGTTTTGCCATCTTAAATAGGTTGGTTTAAAAAGACATATTTGAAAGAGTTTCGGCACAGCTCAGAAACTTATCCGATTATGTGGATGACTGTTTAGCACCATAGAAAAATAATAAATTTACATCGAAAAAAGTCAACTCGAAGCGATACTCTTCTTTTCCAAATGCCTAATTTTCACATATTATATTTATGACGTAAGCAATGTTTTTTTTTAACAATGCTTGCTACCGTTCACAGTGAATTTAAGTTTATATGCGTGTTTCATTACTTTCTTATTCAGTGTGCATCAGTCAAGCTGTTATAGCAGTAAAGGATCATCCATCCGTTTTGAGCCATTGCAAAGACGATCCGGAATCCACTTCTATTAACTTCTCGTTTTGAAGCAGAGCTAACATTATTTTGACATAACAAGCGATTTAAATACTTGATAGATGATTAGGACGGCATCTTCCGCTTTAGACTAAGGAAGACGAACAATTCTTAACCCTTTTGAACCGTCACATCGACAGCTCTTTATATAATCTGGATATTTTCTTGATGATTTAATATTTAGAAATCAGTCGGTTAAAACCGAGAAGTCCAAGACGCACAATCATTTTCTCTCGCTGAACTACAGGAGGTAAAAAGCACAGAGTTTGAATTAGAGTTCAGAGTTATACTCTTAAAACTTATTCGGTTTTTGTGAGAATAGGAGAAATTAAAAAGAGAATGCACAGCTGTTAGCCTGGCCCACACAACCTATTACTTTCTATTTCACTTGCAATCAGAATATTGTTATTTAATTCGCGCCAAGCGACCTTAGCATTGTAGCTGCGGGAACTCTAACTGAAAAGGTAATAATTTTAGTGCTACACAGACTTTCAGAAGACCTGGTAGTTGTCTACCCTCCGCACTATGGAAATGTAACAATTCCTTCAAAATGTCTATTAACTCTTCCTTTTATATATCTGAGTTCTTTGGAGAGAAAAGCAGTCTAAATTCCAGCTACGATTTTACCAAAATTGATACATTTTGTGAGATAGGTGGAAAAGTCTAAAAGTCTGGATTCACGGGATCAAAGATAAAAGTAAAAATTTAAAGTTAGTAATACTTCAGAACATTTTCTGACTCAGTTGCATCAAATATACTTATCTACTTCCTTCGGTGCATTTCAAACAGATGTATGCCCTATTAGATATGTTGTGCACTATATTAAACCATGTCTATCTTAGAAAAAGCTGATTTATCCAATTAATAATATATATTATAAAATATCAAGATTAGCCTTTATTTTTTAGGATATATCCTATTTCATATTTATTTCGTTTCAAATAGACTCGCACTGAAAATGACACTTTTATTGGTTTAATTTTCAGTAATAGTCAACATTTTTTATTTGAACTTTTGTCAATGTGCTGACAACGCGAATAAAAACTAATTATTTCCCTTGCACATGTATGTGTGAAAGTTTTATCTTGATTTTGTTGATATAAGTTATTAAAAAGGCGGTTAAATATTTTTAGGAAATTAATTAAAAAACGTGTTTGATTTATAAAATAAATTAGTTGAAAAGAAAATGTTTTAATCTTTAACTTAATATAAAACTCATTTTTTTTAACACACCGTAACCACCACTCATAAACACACCGAAAATTTTCTTAATTGATAATAAATTAAAATTCTAATAAAAAATCTCCTCGATGTACATATTCTCGATCTGAAAAGTATACAAGTGATAAATTTGATAGCTGTAGGTCGAACAGTGTGACCTGTAGAACCCCAAAACGCACACGCATTCAGCTTTGTTATAATCTGTTTATGTGATTACATATTTGTTGTTATGTGATTGGATTATATTTTGGGCTTTCATTTAAATTTTGGAGCGACTGGAAGGATTTTTTCTTCTTTATTTTATTCATGTTCTTTATTATCACGTGAAAACATAATGCTGTTTTGATTAGGAGGTTTTGGTCTCTCCGAAATTTGAAGGCAAAAAATATTCGTTTCTTCATTAGTAGATAGCGAGTCACCTGACCGAGTCTGTTTTGCGAGTATTATATGCAATATTCAATTAAATTGACTATCAATTGTTTTTTGTTTGTCATTTCTATGAAATGACGTCATCTTCCAGTTTGCTTACGATTTCTTACTTTTTTAATCTCGCGCTCAGAAAATTATCGTTCACTTTTTAGGGGGGGGGGGTCTCTTTCAGTTTTAATTATCGCAATTTTATAAAACGCGACTAATATTTATTCTTTAATGATATTATAAGCGCAATCTTGTCTTAATGATATTATAAGCGCAATCTTATAATTTTAATATCCAATCCTGATTGCGTTCATTGGATTTTACCACTTATACAATAACTTCCAGTACTAGTGAACTTTTCGTCGAAATTACTGGTTTTTTTTTTAAATCTTTTTAATTGGTCAAGCTCCAAAACTTTTTCCCAGCTAGAAAAAATGGAAATGAAAGTTTAAAAAAGTTATCATTAAAGAGAAAGAGAAAAATCTCGTAATTTTTTCAAACGGTTTTAAACTGGTCAATGACTTAAATTAATCAAGACAAACAATCACTTAAAAATAATAATGTTCTCACATGATAATTTGAAATTGGTGATCGTAGATTTAATTTTTATCTTATTGCTTTTTATTGATTTTGTGAACTATACTTCTATGAGAGCATATTACACTAATATTAAATACAATTTTATGGGCATATTATTTTTTAATTTACTAAATACAATATAAAACTTATCATTTAAAATCTCCAACCTTGTCTTCCTAGTTTTGAATGAAGATTCAAATCTACTTTATTATTACTATTTCTATTATTTGTTTATTTCATTTCATTTATTTTAGGTTAACATAAAATTAAAAATCAGGTATTAAACATAGATTTTTTTCGAATAAGGAACAGCTGATTTTTTTTTATTTTACCAGGTTTTTATGACTTTGTTTAGCATTGAATGAAAATAAATTTAAAAATCAACTTCCTATTAGTCTAAATATGTTCTCTTCTTGACTCAATCATTAAATAATTCTTCCGTCAACTGCGAGTTAATGCTTTTCGAAGCTTATGTTAATTATTTATGCAATTTACTTTGCTAAAATAGTAATTCTCATAAAAAGCTAAAAAACAAATATTTCTCATAATTTGCAATTACATACAACTTGTTCTTTTCTTGCAATTGATGCATTAATTTAACAAAAAATTAAATTCATTTTATTTTTGATTAACCACTTGACATACGAATTTATTTAACTTCGCAATTAGATGACACATCCTATTTTGAACATTTATTGTTACTATCATTCCTATAATAATGTAAAGAGCTTTAACATATTGAATAGTTTCTAAGTGATTCTTGTATTTTAAATTACTGAATTCTTTCACTTAATTCCAGATTTAAAGTTACAAATACAATAATTCGAAGCACGTGTCAGAGACGTCATTGTATGTGAAGTGGTTAAACAGTATTTTGAATTGATTTAAAAATTGGGGCATTCAAGTGATTTTAGACAATTTTTGCGAAATTGTTATTTTTTTAAATTAAAATGTCTTAATGAAAATTTTTCAGTTTTTAACTTATTTTTATATAATTTTTTGTTTCATTTTTGTTGAAGGGATAGAAGCTCAATTGTCTCCCTCGTCATCTGGCCATGGCTAAAACTTCGAGGTCAATTTTAAAATAAAACATAATTTTGCTTAGAATGGGACGTAATGTCACTAAAGCAAATTTTTGAAATTTATAAATATTATAATAATGAAATAGAACATATAAGAATATTAGCAATTATGTTCAATAAAGTATTAATACTATACTAGTATTTTACCATTCTTTTTTTTTACAAACGTGGCTCTAGGTTCCTAAAATTTAATGATATTTTTTCAATATTTACTCTGGTTAGTAAAGTCGTTTCGATAAGTCAGTCTATGAAGTCAAGTCAAGCGGGCGCCTTCGGCTGGGAAGGAGAAAAATCATGAGAGTGTAAAATCCCGACAAACTGACACGCAGAATGATTATTTTCGAATTTATCAGAAAAATTTCATAGCACAATATTCTTTCAATTAGTTTCTTATCATTAATTACAGTTTATTTCGGATTTGTTTTTAGAAAAATTCTGAATAAAAAACGTAAATCGCTGCACTTTGGAACGTCGACATCCTTTAAAAAATTCCTGGTGAATCTTGCGCAGCCAGTCGTCTTAGTTCTATTCACCTCCGTTGGGGAGTAATACGAGGGCTAATCTGAGACGAACCTCGTCATTTGAAACCACTGTCAGCTGACAAGGCCAACATAAGAGAGCCTTCCAACTTCCATTCCATACTAACGGTAGGAAATTTGGCCACGATGTTAGATTTATTAAGCATCTGGCTCACATTTGCGAGAGTTCTTTAGAGAAGCAGGTTTCGGACATGAAAACCGCTTGTATAAAAAGGAGACCTTACCACTCTTAGTCTACGAAATGAAGCGTACTGTGAGGCTATCAAAGGAGTATTAAATTTAATTATTTATGGCTATACGTACAAATATTGGCTAAATGAAATAATCTAGTGACCATATTTATACTCAGGAAACCTTTGGATGACTGTTGTGTGTGCGAGTTGTTTTTCACACATTTTACTCACCACGTTGATGAGCTGGATAAAGGAGAGTCCGAACTGGACTTCCACTGTCTTGTTCATGACTTCGACTGGCCGGATGAGTTTATTGTAATCTCGGAACAGATCGCGAACCAAGCGTTCTTCGTCTTCGGATGCCATGACTGCAAGATAAAAGAAATTAAGCCTTTTAGTACAGTAAGAAAAATTCACACAATTGCGTGAAAACTTGGTGAAATTTTTTTTTTAAATCATCTTATACCTTGACGCATTAAAACCGATTTTAGCCATTTACCCAGTTAAAACCATTTCTAGAAGGATGGTTTTCGGATGTAATTCATAAAAGGAAAATATGCACCCATCAGGACAATGACACGAAGGATAAAGGAATAACTCAGAATGATTAAATTCTTCATATGATTTATCCCCAGAACAATAGATGTGTATAATATTTCGGATTAAACATTAATATACTGAACTGACTATATCAAATTTGTACATCTGTCCAAAAATTCGTTATCTAGATAGTTTAAATGTGACATCAACAAATTGAAATGAATAAACACATGTGAGATAAGCCAATCGGATGAAATTCTAAATGTGTTTTCACACTGAAATCGCCAGCGTCTTAAACTAAAATTAAATTCCAGTCTCCTCAATAAGTATGTTTCTAGCACTGCAAACAATAGGCATTTTGTCTATGAGAATGTGTCTTCTTGGAAATCGATCATTGGGAATTTAATTGAAAAGTTTTAGAAAGACAACGTTGAATTTAAAATGGAATTTAAAAATTAGCAAATACAGCAAACCTTTCCTCTATGAAGAAAATATGCTTTATTCAATCAAAGAAATTATTTTAAAAAAATCTCTACAGTTCAGAGCAAAGAATTGGAGAGACTTCTCCCATGCACGAACTCCCCTCAATGAGTGGAGAGATGCACTCGAGATAGTGTTAATTAAAAATAACAAAACTCTCTTAATCACAGTTGCAATGAACATATTTCGGCATTAATGAATAGTAGCACCTGTTTTCTTCTCTGCACAAATTGATCAGAGCATTTAAAACCCCCAGATGGCAGTGAAACATTATTGGTATAAAGAAAATTGATGTAAAGCTTGTCTGAACAACTCTGAAAGGAGATACGCTGACACAGCATAAACCAAAGGGTAAGACAGCAAAAGAGCTAATGACACACTTTCTAATAAAATGTGAGAAAAGGTTGTTTCTTCACCAATGTGCCGACAAGAAGAGACTCGTGGAAAAACATTGAATTAAGTTGATAAAGCTCTTTTATTTAGAAGAGGAGAAAGCTTCTGGAATATTGTGACTTTTAAGCAAAATCATAAGCTGAGAAAACCCGTAGTTAGCGTTTACTGGTTTAAAAAAATTGAATTTTTATAGGCGACTTTTATACTCATCGTATATGATGATGATCTCTGCGGTTATTATTAATGATTGCAGTTTACTTTCTCTTAGAGCGTCAACTCCTTGAACTGCATTTGACAGTCTAACGACAATCCTCGCGTCTACACACCTTTACACGAAACCAGAGTGATCGTAAGATAAGGTCACGCACAGTTCGTAAATATTCGAAAAGGTCGCTTTCCCAAGCTTCAAATACTCTCGGGACACAAGTGTTTCGTGGGCAACGGTGTTGCAAATTTGTTAATTGCGATTCATCAGCAGTAAAATATCGTTAATGGCCCTGTATGGATACGAAATGCTGTTCCTCTACGAGTCCCCACTTGTTTTCAATAAATGCTGGATCACAACTTTAGTGAAGAGTCATCTCTTATTACTGAACACTTACGTGAGAATTTCTGCTATTGAGATTATCTGAAATCTAAAGAGTGCACATCCAATTTACAAGATTAGACAGATAATTAAGAAATTCTACAGATTTTTTTCTACGGTGTTATGCTCATCATTTTCATCAACAACCTTCTGAGGGAAAATATCCCTGAGTACTCGAATTAAGAAGCTCAAAGATAGCACTCTCTAGCTTGCCCCTTTTTTGCAAGGGGGCTCTTTCATACAATTCGCAGATAGAACATAGGGTAAAAAATAACCATGCCCGAGGACTCGAATCCGAGACGCCCAGACCGCGAGAGAGGGGCACTACCCCTAAGCCAGGGAGCCGGCTGTCAACACCCTCTCGAATGTAATGCATTGTCGCTTGCTTGCAAAGCTTAATTTGAAAATTTGAGATTCCATTAAAGGTTTTCCCAGCTCTCCTTTCTCCCGTTGCCATCAGTCTTCTGTTATGCTTATCTTTGCAAGTGTCCTTCGCTTCCGATTTCTATCATGCATGCATAGTTTCATGATTTTTCAAGACGGTGATCTGTTTGTTCATAAGTAAAAAAAGTGAGTATTGCCACAGGAAAATTTTCAGCTGTTTTCATATAATGGAGATGGCAATTGTTTTAAATCGTCACATTCGCGAGCGCATAACTTCAAATAATATATACTTTCCGATTGGCCGAGCGAATTGCCGCTAGATCTCCATACACCGGAGATGTTTTTCATGACCTCTCAGTCCCATAATGCGTTCTGTGCTAATTGTGGTGATAGGAGTCGTGAAGGCATTTTAATTCTACTCTTTGTGTCCACCCCACTTTTTGTCCAGTTTCAATGGTCTTTTATTTCTCGGTCCAGTTTTGATCTGAATTTTTTTTCCAAATTAAAATAAATGGAACTGCAAGAATATAGCATGCATTCGGGCAGTATTTTATAGCCGGCTGGCCATAATCGAAAGCGCACATTTCTGTGCTACTTTATCTCTCTAGTTATCATATTTTATATTATTTTATTGTTATAAGATAATTTTAATCTTCTTTTTAATTTAGATTACTAATGTCGGTGCATAAAAGGTAGTAAACCTCAAATTGTTTGCAGATAATACAATTTTTTACATTAATTCTCGGAGTAAAGATTTCTTTTCAAAGTTACACGTAGTCTCCAGAAAACAGCTTCTACGAAGTCTTGCATGTGAAATATGCAACCCCACATCTTAATAACACTTAGGATTCGATTATCTAAAGAGCAGTGAATCTCATTTAAACTCGAGTAGGCCCATCGGCCATTAAAGGAGCGTAAAAAAGCAAACTCTCAATAAACACTGTTTTTCCAAATTAATACCCCCCCCCAAACACTGTCTCCATCACCCAGAAAGGCTTCACGCCAGCTCATTACATAATTCTTCTGCTCCATCCCTAAAAACTCTCAAGTCTCCCATTTCAGCAAATTTTAATGCGAGTCTGCCTTGTCACCTGGCTTGTTAATTTGCCATTAAAAGTAATTAGAGGGGCAAAGAGCACTGCACGCTGAAGTCAATGGCAAAGCAAGGCGATAAAAGCGGAGCGCCCTCACTCGCCGGTTGAGGTGTTTGCTGACTGCCCTCTGCTAAAAGAGATCGCTGAAGAGGAATATTCGAGACTTTTCAGAAAGGAATTCAAGTACGAAAATGAATGCCCTCTGGCTTGTTTTAAGAGCTAGATTGACCTGACGTTCGCAATGGGAATCAAAAAAAATTGTAGCTGTCTTTAAAATGTTTTAAAGACTGCTGTAAATTTTTTGCTAAATAATTATCTTATTTAAATAAATGAATGAAATAATTCCAGATTTAACGAAATTTTGATACAGCGAAATTCATTACCGAAGTGAATACGATTCCACTTTCCCTTTTCAAAGTCTACTTCTTGATCAAAATGCTATATTTAATATTGTAGGAGCTAACACGAGCTTAACATAAATGAATACCTTTCTAAGGTATATATTGACATTCGTGTGAAATCGTGCTAACTGTAGCCGGTAGAGAGGTTCTGATACTTGCTTCACTCGGTCCAACAAACAGAAAAACTGTCTTGAAATCATGAGAGCTCTGACCAGAAAGGTATATCACTATTGAGGGAAAAAGTTGTTTTTGAAATGTTTTCTTATAACTTCTGGCTCCTTCATAAATGCAGATAAGTGTATTTCTGCGTACATGAATAGTTTTTATTAGTATAAGAATTCATTTCACCTACACATATATATTTTTTATGAATAAGAGTTTCACTTACGCATTAGGGCTATTCGTCGCGCATTCCTATCGGGATGATGGCGCCATCAACACAAGGGTCAAAATAGAGACGCAACTCAGTAAATCTATGGGCCTTACACTATGGTGACCTACAAACGACGGCTAACCCCCTTTGAATGGAAAATAAAAGAGAAATGTGGTTTTATAGTATTCCTAGGATCCCTCTGAGATTAAGATGTGAGGAAAAAGATCTGCAGTCGTTGATTGGCATTTGAAATATCGTCCACTGATGGCGATGACTGGTGTGATAAAGGGTCCTGTTAGGATAAAATAGGTGACGATACGTTTGATATCTTTATCCAAAGACGGTGAGATTTACTTAATTTTGGGAGAATGAGGAACAGATGAAATATGGGACGAGCGCATTTGCTGTGACAAATAGACGTGTGAAGGTCGCAGCGTTTTTGACTCTGCTGAAGATCTTACATGCCCCTTTTATAGTTTGCTGGTTGATAACAGGATGGCCCGGACGATAGGATGGAATAGTTTCGGTGCCAGAGGAGTCACATTACAATAATAAGCTTGATAATTACTTTTTAAATATTTTTCAAAACTCTTTTAGCCTTCTTTAAAAAATTGATTCAATGTATAAGGCATTGTATAATCAAACTGCTACTTAAGATAAAGTTTTATGCTTTATACATTATAGATTTTAAAAAAAATTATGATGGGTGCAACAATTCTCCCGGTCTCCTCAATCCCCATAGACAGTTGAAGTGCAAACTTTGTTGAGTTTTGAAATATTCTAATGACTTTTAATTAGATGCTATCGCTTGCTTTTGATTTGTTGCATCTTCATTGTCTAGAATCGAAATAAATGAATGGAAGAATTCCAGATTTAACGAATCTTTGATACATCAAAATCCTCCTAGCCAGAAATAATATGGTGATACAAGATGGTGGTAGACATGGCTCTGATCCAGAGCTGAAACGGCGTTGTTCAAACTTAAATTATGCTAACGGATTTAACACATGTATTTGGGGAATTGGAGTACTAGGTGCTTTTAACTTTTCAACTTGAAGATAGATTGTGAGTATTTCCAAATATTTTTGACAGCACAAACTTATAGCGCAATTCAGAATAAAATTGCAAAAGCCTTTTAGTAATGCCAAATGTTATTTATACATTCAAACATTTGAATTTTTACTCCGTCTCATATTGATCAATTAAGTTGATGGATTCACAAGAGATTATCAGTAATGCCCCGTTAAGCCGAGGATATCAGCTTGAACTCTTCACCATTGGTCGCATACAGCTTCAAAATTTAGCAATAGTGAAATTTGTAAGAGTTAATATGAAGAACTATTTTCGTTTTATTCATATAATCATCGCTTATCAACATTCAATAAGCCTTAATTACAATATTGGCTTCACATGCATGCATTTAGGAACGTTACACTCTATGTCTTATAGATGATATTAAAACCTTTTTCCATCTTCTTACATGACATAGAAACTTTTTTTAGACTTACAGTGCACACATTGTACCAAAACTAGTATATATACTTAGCATTTGGGTTTGGGTACAAAATGATTTGATTCTTCGAAGCGTTGAGGGTCCAAAAAGTCCAATGGCATCATAGCAAGGTGAACGAATGGGGTGCAAGACTAAGCTTGGTTGGTTTCTTTTTATATTATATTTCCAAAACCGGACTCGGAGAAACTCGGACCAGGTACTCGACTTTTGTTTGCATCAAACACGTGTGCCGGAGAGGACACTCAACAATGCGTTTGAATGAATAGTAAAAATACATTTTAAAGGAACCAGTGGAAATACTTAAAATTTGATGAATTAGTTGCTTGAATATTTTTCTCTTGGTACCTCTGAACTGTTTTTCCAGTACAATTGAAAATAGAACAATCAGGAGTTATGTTACAATTTCAAATTCCTCGTATTCTGGAAGCACACAGTGTTCGTAGTTTCATAATATAGAGAAGAAAGTTAGATACGCATGTTCGATTTCTTCTTTTTCAACAAATGGTTCTAAATTTCAGTACTGATTGATATTTTAGTTTCATTTATAAGTTTTTGAGTTATTTGGAAGTAATATCTTGTCATCTAATTTACAGAGTTAGTGCTAACTTAGAAATAGGTTCATAGCATTTATGATAAATCAACTATCATCCCTCCAAATCAACCTCTACATGAATGACGGCCGCCCCTGCAGAGCGATTTTGTCTTAAATTTGGCAGAAATCTGCATTTGCCAGCATAGAATCCACACCAAATTTAATTTTTCAGTCATATTTTAAACGATTAAAAATCAAAATTATTAATATCAAATTTGATTTTTCATCAATTTTTTTTATTTCAATCATATAGTTGGTTACGACAACCTAGAAAATACTGATCTTTATCAAAATAGAGAATTAAATAATGCTCATTATAATGCATACTTACCCTGATAGACCAATATTTCTATCTCTACCCCATGTGGTGTAGTTTGTTCGTCCTCTCCCCTGAATATTATAAGGATTCACTAATGAGAACTCAAACCAATATCTCGGAAATCTCGTTTATAACACCCAACTGATTATCTTTCTCAAAATTTCACCATTACTCAATAATTTATGGTTTCATTAGTCAAAGAGAGATTTGCGCATTCCACTCTCCAGTCCATCATCCCCGGCTCGCCGCTTGCGAGGGGATGCTATTGGCTCGCACAAATCAGACAGGACGATGCTTATTTTAGGGTCGAAGCTCGTTCCTCTAGATAAACAGAGAGGGAAAAATGGGACAGCAAAATCGCATCTTCAAAATGTATATTCTGAGAAAACAGGTGAAATCTTTTATCAGTCATAGCGCATTGTTGTTCTTTTTTACAACAAACAAAGTACAAAAAATGTTATTTCTCTATTTCAGTTACATATTTAGTTTAATTTTGGAGGATGCTATTTTGCGCTTTTACAACAAAATCAAACTAATTGAACAACAGAACAAGGTTTGAGATACATTTGAGCTGACAACGGGGTATGCTAGTTATGATATTTTGTTTTACCAATTTCAAACATCATAGTGGAGGATAAAGAATCACATTTAGATACTAAACTGATTTGAAATGTTGAACTTGCTCGTACCTTTCTCTTCTTTTTAAATGTTTTTCTATTGCATGTTTAACTTAAAAGTAGCAAACCTTCCACAAATTAGCCACTTAGTGACTGCTATCATCCGCGTCGGTTGCCAACTGACCTTTACTACACTACGTACTCTGCACAGACAGATTCGTTTTTTGGAATACATAAAAACTGCCCATAAAACTGTACTTCTATGACCCATAGTTTTCGAGAAAACTGCGAGAGAAAATGTATGACGTCGTATCGAGTTTACGAAAAAAAACCTTTATTCGGGCTCTGATTTGGACGTCGGGGTCCTGTTTCATGGGTACCACGATCTTTACATCTGCCTCGTTAAATTTCTTCCTATATGAACATGTAAAGGAATCTTGTTTTATCGAGACCCAGTTATTTCAGAAATGGACTTAATCCGTTCGTCTTCACAGTGTGTTTACTTATGTGGACATTACGATGCTACACCGCGTACAGTCAACCATTGCACGACGCTTGCATGCATAGCGCCATAGGGACATTTCGAACATTTTCCTACTTAAAATTATGTAATAACTGATGTTCATGTTTCGAATAAAAGTTTTTATTTCTTAAACTGGATATGACGTGATACATTTTCTCACGAGTTTTTCTCGAAAACTATGGTTCGTGGAGGTACAGTCCCCTGGGCATTTTTTATGTATTCCAAACAATAAATCTAGCTGAGCAGATTTATATGGTCTAGCTGGTACACTCTGTATCGATCCAATTATTTAAAAAGTACATTAGAAAAACATTAGATGAGGGGAATCATTGAAAAAGTATGAAATGCAAGTTCCGAAAAGCCTCACTGCTTTCACTTATTGCTTGAAAAAATGTAGCCCCTTTCTGCTGCTGTGGAATATTTCAGCGTAGCAATGTCTTTTTGTACACTCAAGATGCAAGTCATGAAACTGACTGGCCTCATGAAACCTATCGGACGACGTGAGGCAAATGTTCTGCTTAAGGTAAAGCTTAAACTGTGATAAAGTTATGCTTAAAAGTTCACCAAAAAGTGTATATCCGTTTCGAGGTTCATAATTACAATTCCTGTCGAATGATAAATTAGCACTTCTTATTTCTCTGCTTTGTAGTGTTTGCGATGTGAGCTTCAATCATCTTCTTGGATTATTTCTTTATCCAAAAAATCTTGGTTATATTTTCTACATTTTCAAATCCCCCTTTCTTTTTTTTTTGAAATTTTCAGCATTATTGTGCTTAAGCTGTAGATGATTTTTTAAAACTTTCTATGTCTGAATTTAGTGCTTCTCAACTTTCACCCTATATTTAGTGCTAGAACAAAAAATCTGATCTTTGCGCCGCTAAAAATCTAAACAACAAGCAAGAATTGCTCATTCGGTTCCGTCGAGTTACGTCTTGTCTTTCAAAACTTCAGCAGCTGAGCAGCTTCTAAAGCTATTAAAAGTGGAATTAGGGAATGAATTTTGTCTCTGATCCGAATGTCGCAGCTGAAATTAAAATTTCGCAGCATAATGCGATACAATCATTAGTCTTCTGAACTCGGATCTTACGGGCTGGAATCGCAAAACTAGACTTTTTGATAGCAGCTAATTAATTCCCAGGCAGTTCTCGAAAACATCGCCCTGAAGAAGTTTTAGATCTTTCTTAAATAATTTGCATGTCTTTGTTGGTGCATTCGAAGTGCTCCTGCTCTCGCAAACGTTTCAAACATCGTTACATTTTCGACTGCATTTTCGAACAACGATTCTTTAATGCACACAGAGCTAAAACGTTGTATCGGCTGGCAGCATTTCAATAATAAGTGCGGTAAAAATGTCGCACTCGCCTTTTTCCCCCTGCCTTCCCCTTCAATGCTCTGCCTGGCGCTTGCCATTGGTAATATGAAAAAAAAAGGGGGTGCTTATTTAATATCAGGAAGAACAGAAAATGTTGATGAACTCTATTCCTGTTATGCGTGTCTAAAACATTCTTTTATCTTATATATCTGGTTTCCCCCTTTCAAAGAGGGATAAACATTATAGCGTTGATTAGCATACATCTCTCCCAACAGCTGCCGTGCTATTTTCAGACGGAATAGTAATTTGAATGTAACAATTTTAAGAATGTTGCATCTTGTGGTTTTTGATTTTGCATGCATAGAATTAGAACAATGCCTGTTTCTAAGCATTATATACTGGAAACTAAAAATGGAGGTATTTCAACGCATCATATCACTTTGAATTCGGGAGTATCAAAAAGCGAGCTAGTTATTCAGAATTTCTTATATTCAAATTTATTAGTGACTATTATCTGAAATCCCCACAATAAAAAAAATCATTACCAATCAGAAATTTAGCTTTTATTTCATTAAATATAACAAAATCATGTGGAAAATAGTAAAAGGATTTCTCATAAAATATAAATATAAACACCTTCTTTGAAGGGGAAAAAAGTAAAAACTAAAAGAAAGGAAGCAGTTAAAGCCATCCTATCAGGAAATAAAAATAAAAAAAATGAATGAATATAATCTCATTTTGTAATTAGAAAATTCCTCCATTAATGGTTATGAACTTTCTTCATTTTGACTTCCTCATTTGCGCGCCACTTCTGTGGTGCAACGAGTAACAAAAACATTTTATTGTTGAACTTGGAAGCTGTGTAATTACTCAACTCTACCTTGTGTATTGACTAATGTTCGAAAGACTGAATATACCTTTAAGCGTTACTTCCGTTATTTCCGATAGTTTTATTATTAAAGTTTTAAATGTAAATTAAATAAAAATATTAAATGTTTATGTCTCTTTAAACACTTCACACTGGTGACCCGGACGTGATATTCAGGCATCGAAAAAGGTTGACAATAACGAAAACGAAAGTGACGCTGCAACACCGATCGCTCGAGTCAGCATTAAAGTCCCAGCGTTTTGGAAACCGAACACAAATATATGGTTTCTTAAACTGGAATCCTAGTTTCTAAATGCTGCAATTGCGACAGACTAAACGAAATACAATTATGTCGTGAGTCCCATTGACGCTGAAATATTATCCCAAGTATCGGACATTCTGACCAACCCTCCAAGGAGCGACAAGTACGCGGCTATTAAAGACAGACTAATCTCTATCTTTGCTGACACTGGAACGCAAAAAAACTCGAAAATTATTAATCCAAGTGGAATTGGGTGATAGGAAGCCGTCACAGTTGTTATGTGAAATGAAGAATTTAGCTTCGGATAAGATAGGTGAAGCTTTTCTTAAAACTCTTTAGCTTCAAAGATGACCAACTGAAATCTCTAGTATTTTATCCATCAGCGGCGACAATTTGGCAGAATTATCAACGATGGCAAATAAAATGTGGAAAATAAAATCCTTGTCATATCATGCCGTCATAATGCCGCTATAACGTCTTCTAGAGATGACAATGTTTTAGCTAAACTGCAAGAGCAGATTTCAGAATTATCCCTACAAGTTAGCGAACTGAATAAAAGGCTTTTCTCTAGACGTCAACAATTTAGATCCCGCTCTAGATCCCGCATATAGTTTCGGAAACGAAACTATATGTTATTATCACTCAAAATTTGGCGATAAGGCTTTCAAATGCTATAATTCTTGCAATTGGCCAAACAAAACCAGCGTTCACTCCCAGGAAAACTAAAGGGCCAGTCGATTGAAGAGGTCAACGACTACGGCCAAATAAATTGCCGCCTCTTTCTTTTTGATAAATCTAGCAGAAAACGTTATCTTATTTATACCGTGACTGATATGTCCGTTATTCCACCACCAAAACCAAATAAGCTGTCTCCAACTGATTTTAAACTTTTTTCCTACTAATTTAAGTTTAATTAAAACTTAAGGCAAACAACTTATTAGTTTAGATTTAGGCTTGAGAAGATGCTTCAAGTGGAATTTCATCATAGCGGATGTCTCAAAGTCAATAATTGGTGCGAATTTTCTTAAAACCCATGGACTGCTGGTCGATATTAAACGAAAGCGCTTGATTAACCCATTAACATCATTATCAGCCCCAACTTAATTAATTAAAGGGCCATCTTCATTTTTAATACCCTCGATATTAATCATCTTGATCCAGATATACATTCCCTGCTAAATGAATTCCAAAGCTTATCTTCTGAAAATATAGTCAAAAATAAAGTTGCTATCAGCCATGTTACTCATTCTGTTATTACAAAAGGGCCGCCTATAGCATGCAAAGTTCGTAGATTGGCCCCAAATAAATTAAAATTCGCCAACATGCTAGAGCAGGGCATATGCCGTCCATCAAGCAGCTGTTGGTCTAGCCCATTACACATGGTCAAGAAAAAGAATGGTGAATGGAGGCTGTGCGGGGATTATCGTTCTTTAAATTCAGCTACATTACCAAATCGATATCTCATACCACACCTGCACGATTTTACTCATCAATTAGAAGGTTGTACTATTTATTACACATTAGATCTCTATCAGTCTTATCATCAAATTCCCATGGATCCCACAGACATCGAAAAAACAGCCATCTGTGCGCCATTCGGATTTTTCGAATTTCCGTTCATGACGTTTGGACTTCGCAATGCTGTGCAAACATTTCAACGATTTATGCATGCAGTTCTACGTGGTCTAGACTTCTGTTTCTTTTATCTAGATGACATTTTAATTACATACCATACCAAAGAAGAACATTTAAATAATCTAAGAATAGTTTTTGAGAGACTTCAGCAATTCCAACTAACCTTAAACCTCAGAAAATGCAATTTCTCAAAACCTGAAGTTAATTTTATAGGGCATACTGTCTCTCTAAATGGTATTCTCCCAACAGATGAAAAAGTCAAAGCTATCGAAAATTTTGAAATACCTAAAACAGTCAAACAATTAAGAAGCTTTTTGGGAATTATCAATTTCTATAGAAGATTTATTCTTCAGGCAGCTCAACATCAAGCGAGCTTGTACGACTATTTAAAAAGTAGAAAAAAATGATAATCGAATCCTCAAATGGACTGACTTCAAAAATCCTTTACAATTTCAAAAGAGTTGTTGAAATATGCATCATATTTAGCTCACTCCGTATCATCTGCTAAACTTGCTCTCATGACAGATGCCTCTGATGAAGCATTGGGTGGAATTGTGCAGTAATAATACTTGGCAACCACTTGGTTTCTTTTCCGTAAAACTGACGCCAACACAAAGGAATTATAGCACATATGATGGAGAACTGCTTGCTGCATATTCATCCATTAACCATTTCCGCTACTTGCTAGAAGGTCGTGAATTTACGTTATTCACAGATCACAAACCACTCGCTCATGCAATCCGTCAGAATTTGGAAAAGGCATCGCCACGTCAACAAAGGCATTTAGAATTCATTAGTCAATTCACGTTGGAAATTCAACATATTTCTGGTAAAGACAATATTATTGCTGATGCCTTATCTAGATTGGAGGAAATTAGAATCTCATCACAAATTGATTATGAGTCCATAGCTAAAGCTAAAGAAATAGATACGGAGTTAAAGGAAATAATTTCATCTCGAAACTCTTCATTGAACATTAAAAAATACCAATTTTTGGCTCTGATTTTGAATTATATTGTAGTATTTCAACAAAAGCTAAAAGACCATTTATTTCAGTCAACTTCGGGAAAATAATATTCCACAATGTTCACGATCTATCTCATCCCGGAATTAAATTAACTGTAAGATTAGCTTCATCGAAATTTGTATGGCCATCCATTAACAAGAATATTCGCAATTGGACAAAAACTTGTTCACACGTATTTGTCTGTACTGACAGTTCTCGTCGTAATTTACAACAGCCGTATCGCAGGCCATATAAAGTTGAAAGAAGAACAGGCAAAGTTTTCACTTTAAAAATAAATCAGAAAGAAATCGACGTTTCTGTGGACAGAATAAAGCCCTATTTTTCTGAAAATTCTACTGAACTTGATTTGATTTCCAAAATTCCAACAATTGTTAAAAAAGATTCAGTAGCTGTATCGCATACTGCAGAATCGGAAAGTCCTTCGACCAAGCAAGGCACCAGTGACAAAAGAGTGAGTTTTGCTGCTCCAAAATTAGTGACAAGATCTGGACGTACAGTCCGTCATTCTATCTCGTTATAAGTGACGTTCTTCATCGTTCGAGTAGCTCACTGGAGGGGGAGTACTGTGGTGCAACGAGTAGCATAAACATTTTTATTAATGAACTTGGAAGTTGTGTGACAACTCAACTCTACCTTGTATATTGACTGGTATTCGAAAGACTGGATATACCTTTAAGCGTTACTTCCGTTATATCCGATAGTTTTATTTAAATGTAAATTAACTGTAAATATTAAATATTTATCTCTCTTTAAACACCGCACATTCTTCCGTCTACGAGATGCGGCGGATGCTATGCATCGGGGCTCCACGATTGAGGTGACCCCAGCATGACAAGAACCAAAATAATATTCTTAATTATAACAGTAAAATAAAGTAAAGAGAGGGAGAAATTCGCCTGGGAAAATCGAAGGTAATGGAAATATTTGAAGTTCGCAAATATATGGTCTAACGTAAGTGTGCAACATTTACGGTCATTTATCTCACTTACTAAGTTCGATTGCCTGCAATATTTTGATAGTTTATGCTGTAAAATATTGAATGTTAGATCTAATCATGCTCCTGCCAAGAAAATATCCCCCTAGGTGGCGTAGCCTTCTCAGTCAAGGGGCCCGGGGACAGAAAACCACTCGGGATACCCTAAATCTTTTGCAAAGTAAAAAAATACAAATTCGAACGTATATTACTAGTTACTTAATGCGTGATTTTACTTTTGCAATTAATTACTGCAGGAAAATTACTTTTTTTGCAATTTCTATTCCGGTACTTAGTATGACAAGTGCATTTAAGCGTTAAACGCACCTGACTGATCGAAGACTATTATTTTTTAATTCTAATTTGATAAGAGTGCCCAGCATTTATTACATTAAATTGCAATGTCAGGAAAAACTTTAGTACAGTTTACACATTTAGAAATAAATCATTGCAATTGTTCATTAGTATATATTGCAATATGAGTTGAGCATCACTTACATCTCTCTCATTCAAAATCAAATACCGTAGCAAAACAATTATTTAGATTAGATTTTCATTCTCATCGTTATTATAAAACCGTTCGAAATTTCTGGCTTATTTTTCTAATTCATGCTTAGTAAAGTTTTTATATGAGTGATTGATTTCAATTACTTTGAAATTTATCTTCTAGCTGTACATTAACAGTATCGATTGCAGGGTTAAAAATAAAATCTAAATTATTCAGCTGAGTTTTCTAACCTCTGGTGTTTTCGAATGTTTTTTTTTTACTTTCTTCGGATTGCTGTTCCAGGAAAATGTTCTGAAAGAGTCACAACACGTGCTATCGCTTTTGCTTCATCTAAACATGAGTTAAATTTCGGATTTTCAGTTTCAATGTTGTTGACTAAATTGAAAGCTAGTCATGAACAATTGTTTTTACTTGGAATAGTTTATAAATAAGGATAGCTTAGCACCATGTTTTAAATCTACTACTGTACATAAAATGAATGTCATTTTTTGTATTGAACCCAATAAAATTTTAACTTCAGATTCTACTGTATTATTTTTATTTGCATCCAAAATATTCTTCTAGGGCATTACAAGTTCGTTCAAACTGTATAGGCGTTGCTTTAACCATGTATTTTGGTTTCTCAGCGAGTGTCACATAATTATTTTAGAATAATATTTAAATGCCTGCGTAGAATTTCCATTCTTTTTGTAGGAGCAACAAATAAGCAATATAAGCGTCGAAAGAACCTACTCTATAATCTTCTACTCTACAATCCATAATATCTAAATCAAGCACACTAAGTATTTTCAATAGAGCTTTTGCTAGTCCTACTCCAGTCCCAAAAGTTACTTCGATGAACTCATTTATACCTAATTTTTTCTCCTCAAAATTTACATTTTCATTAACAAATTTGTTTTCTTTGAAATAGTAATTTACGTCTTTCCATTTCCTTATTTTTATTCAGTTTATTTGTTTTTTCAATGGTCGAATATGAATTTAGTCCCTTCAATAATTCTTTCCAAGCAGTAAATGGATTAATAAATAAACGCATAATTGATAACTTTCTCCAGTTATTGTAGATGCCGGTAAATCACGTAGATTTTTCATTTCCCCCGGAAAATAGTATGCAGCAAACCAAAACATCGAGTCTTGCGGTCAGGAATAAATCAACCAGCTGCGAAGCTGCACTCTCCATTCGGCTCATTTTTTCAAAGTAATAAGTAGTGGAAAAGGATCTGCTTTCAGCATTCCGAGCAAGTACTTCAATGTGTTGCACAGGTCTGTTTTTAACAGAAAACATTTTAAACTCATCAGTTATAATGTTTGGTCATAAGCCTGAATAACTCAGATGCATTGATAACATTTGTTATTGTCGTTTCCATCGTTATTTTCTACTTTAATCCTATTTGTATGAACGCATGGTTCTTCAAAGATTTTAAACGTTCCTCCCCTTTCACTGCAATGTGGTGTCGTTTGTGCGTCATTTTCTTCGACAGTTGAAACTTGAACTGTGACTTCGTTGAAAAGCCTTTCACTTGTGGAATTACTCCGCATCTGAGAAAACTGATCCGACGCATTACTTTTTTTTATGTAGCCGTTCTTCTTTTTTGCTAGTTTTAATTTTTGAAATGGAGTCTTGACACCCAGAGGAATACTTGATACAGATATGATAATATCTAAGAATATTAAACATTTTATAATATGAATTATGAAAATAATACGTTCAATTTAACCTAGCAAATGACTTTATTTATGTTTGTATTATGTTGTATACTTACACTAACCTGTATTACATGTGTAAACGTGTATTTCAAATCCCATCGATTGTTTCAGTTAATTTCTTCTTTTCTTCATACTATTGCGCTATTACCTTTCAGAAAATTATTTTAGTTCTTGATCTTGTTGGGTACCCCTCAATCGATTTAGATGTAAAAATCAAAAGATGTAGAGGAGTACCTAATACAGGAGTTAGTTTGTTACGAGATTTGATTTTGAATAAAAAGGATATAAATAACGCACGAGACATACTGCTATGCATTCTAAATAATAATAGCAATGAATTAATTCTAAATTTGTTAAAACCTTTCTTTACATTGCCAGTCATTGTAATAAGTGCTGAACGCTCTTTCAAAACTAAAATAATAAGCAAGCTAAATTTAATAAAGAATTGTCATCGGTCAAGCAAGTACGCATAACGCTTAAATGCATTTTTTATATTAAGTATGGGAAAAGAAAATAAAAAAAGAGATTTTTCTGAAGTAATTAATAGCACAAAGAAAATTATGCATTAAATAAACACACAATAGTAATATACGTTTCAGTATTTTCAATTTCTTCTTACATTACAAAAATTGTGAGGCGTCAAATGATTTCTTGCACCTAGACCCCCTTTCAGAAGGGTTTTCTTGTATTTAGTTTAGTCACCTTGAATCAGATAATCATGCACCTCTTTTAAATCTTTTCCATTCCGCTGATATATCTACATATTTATTGACAAAACCACACGGTATGTTCGGTTTCTTTATTATCTTTCAGAGCTCACAGGCGAGAAAATAGAACAATCGAGAATCCCTTTGTAGGACAATTTAAATTCAATTCCAAAGCTAATTGAAGAGTCCTATCATATTTTTATACTAAAGCGATGACTTTTCTTTTTTTCTTTTTGAAATATCTGTTGATGTAGGACATCAGGCGGAGATCATATCAGCATATAAAGTTATTAGAGTACATGCCATTATAAGAATGGTTTTTTTAAATCTTTAGAAGTAAGTGAAATAGATAACGCAATCCCAGACTTAAAGGAAACGAATAGAATAAAATAACGATGTGTAATAAGCAATTGAAGCCTTCTTTAATTAAAAAAAATTAAGAAGCTGTTAATATATTTTACAAGTTTAATATTATCTCTTATTGTAAAGGAAGGAAACTCATTATTGCGATTAAAAGAAAAAGAAATACAACGAAATATTTTTCTGAATTATAATGAATTCTTTATCTAAACTCAGCAAACAAAGTAATTTCATCCCTGTACCCAAAGAATGATACATGTCTATTTAACAACTGCCACATCTGTCGTGGATGACAAATATGTACCATTAATGTCTTTCAGAAGCTACTGAGCCCTGTTTTTAATGTTTCATTGCGCACATATAATCTTTAATTAGTCCAGAAATATTTCAACTGTATATACTTCAGATACAGTACACAGGTTAATACCCAGCTTTGTTGTGGACTTAACTTTAAGGACAGGTAAAAGTCAATTTAAAGAAGCATTTTTTTTGTACATCAATATGAAAAGTGAGAACGGAAAAAACAAAAAATACTGAGAAAATAAAAAAAAAAACCACTTTTTATTGACACGATAATTTTGGTACAGACACTGTAAAATATTAGAGACATAACTGAAATAAAGATGCATTTTTAAGAAGATTTTTAGATATTTTTGGAGGTTTATTCAGCTTGAGTGAATTGAATCGACGGCGACCAGTTGACCGAAACTGAATGCCTCTCACCTGCTTCAGACGACTGTCGGGAAATGCTTCTGCGTGGAGACGACATGGAGCTCTTCTCGAAAGCAGGCGTCATATACGGCATTTCTTGTTTGTTTTTTTTTCCTACAGAGGAACGAGGGGATTACTGTGCCAGAAACTGTTGTAGATATTTTAATGGACCGATTTATTGATGATCTCATTAAGTTTACGATCTCATAGCTAATTTTTATTCACGAAATTGCCTAAGTGTGAGATCGTTAACTTTACATTCTTTTATGCTGAGTTACAGTAAAGGCCAGTGAGGAAAGATGTGGAGCAAGATTTTAATTATTTTGTACTGACGCTGATTGATTGTATTCCTATTTAATAAACCAGATAGAGTTTATGGTTAATATTTTCTATCGGTCCTTCTTTCATTCTAAATTTTGAATTTGTAGTTGCCTTTCGGTCTTAGTTTTGAAGAAGTGCCCCTGCAAAGCATCAAAGTTTTGCAAGTAGAGAAAGGCAGGATAAAGAGAGTCATGAAACCAAAAAACATTAAATTAAATACGAAATATTGTGAGCGTCATAAGAGTCTATTCGTGCTTTGATTTAATCTAGTTAGTTCATTTCTTCTCTTTACTCACTGTAAAATCATGATAAAATTTCAAAGTTTTGCAAATTAGTTTGAGCAGACCAATCAAATAATGTGTCAGGAATTTAAAAATTTTTAATAAACCCTACTTTAAGAAAGAATTTTTTTTTTCATTTCTTATTTGAAAAGCAAAGATCCTCAATTTCTTTGTCAGGTATTACTCTTCTTAGCTCCCTCTAAAATCAAAATCCCAGCCGCTCATACACACAAATTTGGTCACGCCCAGTAATTTGCAGGGAAAGGATTTATTCACATCACTCTTACTTATTTACATTTTTCAATTTTTTTTCAATCATTAAGGTATTTTATTCTCTCTTCATTTTGAAGAAGGAGAGTATCGGTGTTATTGTGGGAGACGATATTTGTCTTCTTCAGGGAGAATAAAAAATTTGGGAATTCTGAGCTCTTTACTAATGACATGACGGCGAATTTTAAATGAAATGTGCATCTAATATTTAATGCTATGGTCACCTTAAATTTTGTCGTATTTTGTACATAAATTTTCTAGATTTTTAACAGTCTAAACATAAATTTAAAATCATTTTTCCGAAAATAATTTTTTATTGTTATTGCAGTTTTGTAGGACGATAAAGGAAATTGAATTTGCATTTCCCTCTGCTTGATTATGTCCGCAATTTGACTTCTAAAGACCAGGTGCTGAATTCGACTCAACATCTCACTTATTTTTTCACAGCATTAATATATCATGTTTGAAGGGGAAGGAATTTTGTCACAAGTATATAATTCCAGTGGCAATACTATCTGCTAAATTTCATCTATCTGCTCATTGTATTAAGTTCGTCAACAGAGCAGCATTGATGCATTTCGTACTCAAGGTTGAGAGTCCTTTAAATATCAATAGTTTGAATTACTCCAATTCAGAAATATCAATTAAGAAATGTTGACTTTTCATTACATTTCTGTATTAAAAACATGAAAAAATTCTTTTGGTAACTCTATAGAATAACATTTTTATTTTTAATGAAAGAAGACCCCGAACACAAAAAGGAAAATACTGTCTGATTTATGAGGCTTGATAATATCTTTCGAAACTAAAGCCCGCTCTAAAACCGAGAAAGCCCTTCTTGATGTGCTGGGCACATTTCAACAAGCGGATTTCGGGAAAGGAACTTCGCCGCTACTCCTTTTATTCATATTTCGCCAGCGTTTCTTTCTGTTTATTATGGTGTTTCGGCCTCTCATCATCTTCATAATGCGACACCTCACCAGAATGTGAAAGAGGATCATTCTCGTCACGGAACGGTGAGGGAGAGTGCGGGAAGGGAAAGAAGGGTATTTCTGCCGTCGTCAGGGTTGGGATTCCGACTTGGAGAGAACGAAGAACGGAAAGAAGTTGTTTTTTATTGGACTCTTGATAAACAGTTCGCCAGGGAATTTGAATGAAACCTGATTCAACAAAATTGACAAAGTAATGATTGTCGATGCCTGAATGTTTGGTACTTAATCAGGAATGCTTTGAATTTTTTTCAAGTTTAAATAAATGGTAATTATAGAATCTAGTATCTAAACATCTATAAGTTCGGTTTGGCTGTTCGAAGTATTCTTGTTTACCTCGCCCTCAAAATGGAACTGGGAGTAATTCCCTTCTCTTGAAGGGTATTCGTGGATCTAGATGAAAATCAGATTTCTTTCAAAAGTGCTCATTTAGAAGATTAGAATTCTCTTCGAATCATTTCTCGGTGAAAATTGGTGGAGATTTTTCAATTACGAGGATGAGCCTCATTACGAAACATTACATGTATGAAGAAAGGGCAAAAAAACAGAAATCTCGCCTTTTTTTCCATTGCAGCATTCGCATTCTTTTGAAAATGGCCGTTGCTTGCAGGAACCCTTTCTTTGCAGACAGAACATGAAGCAGAATTATTTTCCAACGCATAAAAATTAATTTTAAAAAAAGCTGCTTTTGTAATCTCGATTCATGTAAATAAAACTTTTTCTCTTACATTCTATCTTTTCGATGTTCAGTTCCAAGGCGTTTTCATGCATAAAGTTATAGCAAAAAGAAAAAGAAAGAAATTCTGTCAACTCAATTCCAGTATTGAATCCCATCTACCCTGAATTACATTTTTTATGTCCTTGTGCAGTTGTTCGCCATGTTGTTTACTAATCGTCCATTAAAATCGTTCGGGGAATCAGCTTTGATTAGATTTTGAGTGTTAATTTAGAAAGCTTTCCGTTAATAAATTTTGCATAACATTTTAATTTAAAAAAGCATAATATTTTAATTAAACTCATAAGCCTGCAACTTCGTTAAAAATTAAAAATAAAGAGAATCAGATAAAGACAAAAGGCGCAATTATTCTATTCCACACCAAGAATCATAATTTGTTTAACATTTTTGTTTACGTAGCAATTTTGTATACATCCAAGTAATTTACCATCGCGTGCATATTTTCCCATTAATATCAATTAATTTTCCATTCATATGAATACTTCACTATCTTTTTTTTCTTGGTGAAATAACCATCTTCAGTTCATACTTTGTAC
The DNA here is from genome assembly GCA_026289955.1 of Argiope argentata. Lineage (NCBI taxonomy): Eukaryota > Metazoa > Arthropoda > Arachnida > Araneae > Araneidae > Argiope > Argiope argentata. The sequence goes on from JAOUZG010020860.1 coordinate 1,156,897, forward strand.
CGCCATTGTTGCCAGAAAAAGTATTTAATTGTTTGTGAGAGTGATAAGTCTGATATTGCAACCGAATTTGTGGATTAATTTAAAATAGTTTTCAGCACTTCAGCACTTTTGAGCACGTGCTTAAAATAGAAACTATTTTCAGCTTCTTATAATTATGTTTACTTTATCACATTCATGTGCAATAAAGACCATTTGAGATTCCCCTGATTCTACAATTATTAAAAAAATTCCAGGTTTAATCTTTCTACTACTTTTGAGGGCATTTTTTTCCATGAACGCAAACAATAACTGTTTTAGTTAAGAGATTGCATAAGAATATTCTTTCGCCTCAACACTATGTGTAACGGAGGCCGTTCAGCATCTCTTTCTTCAGCCTTCATATTCTCCCTGGCAGGAAACCTTTCTTTTATTCCATATGTTTGGTTCAGTTCTTCCTCGAAATTAATTCTCATTCTGTGCGAAGGGATGCTAATGTTCTCTTTTCTTTATTTCATGCGATTCTTCAGTAATTTTTTTCTCTTTAAATTTTTAAATATTTTATAATTAACTATACTAAGTTTCAAAGGTTAAGGCCGATGAAAGACAATTGTCCTCGTGCTAGAAATTATATATATAAAAGGATATTGATTTATTATAAGTATCATTTCTTTTGAAATTCCTGCAATAACTACAAATTGCCTATTTACAGTATTAGATCAAAGGAGCTGTAGGGAAGTTTTGCTATTGCCTTCGCCTATATTATCAATAGTAATATCTTTACTATTGCAGTAGTTGTTGTTTCTAATGGCACTTGTCATGGACAATCCCACTGATGCATCTGCGATTTTAAGCCTCATTGAGCGTCTCTTGTTTTGGAATAGTGCCGATTAAGGCCAAGAGTACGACATAGCTACTCACTCATCACATTCGCTTGCACAGCCTCTTTCAGTGAGGGGACCAGTCACTCCCCTTATAGATAGAACACAGAAGAGCAACCATGCCCGAACCGGAACACCCAAATTACAAGGAAGAAGCGCTACCCCTTTGCCAGGACGCCTGCATTATAGTAATTGTACAATGCAGAGATTAAAAATACAAACGAATACATCATAAAACATGTGAACACAGCATTACTCTCCTCCGCCATTTGTTAAACTATGTTATCCTCCGATTATATTACCTTGCGGATTCAAGAGTAATCTGCAAGTTCTTAAAGCAAAAAGTGAACGTATTTTAGATAGCACTGCACACTTGATGCAGCTTTGATTTTTTGAACCCCCCCCCCCGACATTACGGCTGCACTTCAGATCAGTTTGTTGCACTCGCCTCCGATGCAGTTGGTGTCACATGCAGAGAAATGAAAGCGGGACTGACCCCGAAAATCGCCCTATCAGTCCCCATACTTCCCATAAAAAGCATTCAGCTGACCGATTCTTATAAAGTATCATACTGAAGTGTATATAAATGGGTTAAGTCAGTTTTTTATTATTATTTTGCATACTTGGAATTATGAAATGAAACAGGATTTCCAATACGTGCTTCTTCGATCGGATGAGAAATTGTGGCACTCGGTTTTCATACGCAGCAGACACTGTTGCGTGCCACGCTGGAACCACTCATCGCATAATGGTGGAAATTATAAAAAAATTTTATGTTAAATGACAAAATATGGATTCGACTATTTATGATTGAATAGCCTAACTTCTGTATTAACATTTACACATGAGCAAAAAATCGATAGTCGGTATAAAAATATCTGAATCATAATGAAATAGTTCAATCTAGAGTCCTATAAAATGCTTTTAAATTCAAACAAAGGTAATTTATATTGTCCAGGAACTATTTTTCATAACTCTGTCAAAGCTGAAAACTTATTAGATTTATATCAGATTAAAATAAAGCCTTTTAGAAAGTGAAGATAGAAAAGGTTAGAATATCAAAAAGTGACTTCAAATGTATAAACCTGGATATTTATAGAGCTAATTCAATAAGAATGTCGGTACAATAGATAAACATAAAATTAGGAACTAATGTAGTCGATCAAATTTATTTCAAAACCTCAGCAGAAAATGAGTCGATAATTTATTTCAAAAATTTGTAGAGTTATTGATACCAGATAATTATTTCAAGAAAATTCACGTTTTAGGAAGAGATTGTCTCAACATATATTTTCTGTCGTAAAAAAGGTTGCAAGAAAATTTTTAATACATCGAAAAACATCAATATATATATATATACTGCTTTTTACAATTAATAAGAAACGCATAGGGGATCAACTCAATTTCCCTGCTTCAAAAAAAATAATTATTACTTCATTCATTCAAAAAAGTGATTTCTTCCCATCAATTTCCTTTTTTTTAAAATCCATTTATTCGTTCCTCTACCACTTAATTAATTTATTTTTTACTTCCTCAACATGCCATTTTTGAAGAAGTGCTGTAGGAGGCCCTCATTGAGGTGGTTAATGGGTCTAGATCACTGTGTCCCTAATAAGAAAGAGGTGCCCCGTAAGAACAATGATGCTGCTGTGATTAAAACTGAAGGGGCTCAAAATAAGACGTCGATGGTTTTAATTAACTCGTCCTTTGATTTAGAAGGAGGGCGAAAACAATGAAAACTACTCTCAGTTTTTGAAAAAGTATCTGACGATAAAATTTAAACAAACGCTGCCGTTGATAAAAGCTGTTTCCATGCCGTTATTCTTAAGCAAATGATTGAAATAAATAATTGAAATGGTCGTGGATGAACAGTATAGGACAACTGAAATTTAGTAAAGGAATTCAATAATTGAAATTTATTAAATGAATTAAGTAGTTAAATCAACAATTTTTCCTATTCAAGTCATTCTATAAATAAGTCTTACATTTTAAATAATATATTTCTCCGTATTTAGCAGTTATGAAATTGCCAATCATGGAGAATGGATATCGACTTTGTTATTAAATTTAAAAATATTTTGAAAAAAGTTACAGCAACTTATTTATACTTTTATTCTTTTGCTATAACAAATAATATGACTCTGAGACACATATGGGCAATTTTATCTTAGAAAAATCGATACATAAATTAGAAGAAGACTGTTCAAGTAGAGACATTCGTTCGTTTCGGAACTAACAAATATGTTCAGACATGGTTGTGGAGAAGACTTTGCAAAATAGGGATAGTTACTAGATGTTATAGTTACGAAAAACTAACCAAAATTTCTGTGAATGGTGATTGTTTAATAGAGGTTGCAATTGGAAAGATGAGGGTAGACTGCAGTCAAGCTGGAGAAAAGAATGCAGATAAGCAATGCAGGCGAGCCCAACAAGGATCTATAGCTTGAACTGTATTCGATTCTTTGCCCATTAATCAAAGATATGTCTCGTTGTATACTTATAAGAAGGAAAAGTCATGAGGGGTATCATTAATGCATCCACTGGATTGTTCGACAGCGACGAAATGCATTATACAATGTGAAAGCAGATTTTAGTTAAATTCTATTTTAAGACGACTGTAAATTTCTTTTGAGTCCTCTTTTTCCACCATATCTTGGAAGTTAACCATCGCACGATCGGAGACATGAGCTGGTGTAATGCAGATGCACCTCAATATGGAGAAGGAAAACTAACCCGACTAATGCCAAACTGAATAAACAAAAGTTTGATAGTACTGCCGGGTATTGTTCCAGCGCCATGCCCGATTTCGCAATGTGGCGGCATGTGAATAAAGGGGTTTTCCCAAACCATCTTTTACCCAGTAAAGCAAGGACCAGTGGTCATGGGGAGAAGCAGCTCTCCTCCTCTTACTAAAAAAAATATCTTTCTGTAAGTATGAGCGACGGAATTTACCCCACATTCTGCGGGATATTCTGTTATACGTTCATTACAATTAGGAATGGATATTTATCATACTAAGGTCTTCTAAAGCAAAATGTAATTACATTCTTATAAGTTTGATTAGCCCACCAAAAATATACATTAATAGTTTTCATTTTATAACCTACACTTCCTACAGATTTCTATAATTCTGCTGTTTCTTCATATTAATATCTTGTTTTTGAAGTTACTGAGCTTTATTTCTATGCTTTTATGGGTGTCAAAGTATTTAAGTCATAATCATTTGTAGTATGAAGGTATTATCACCCCATTTAATGCACGTGTAAAAACTAAAATTATCTATTAGTTACTGCCTGGAGTGATGGTTAAACTACATTTTCCATTCTTGTAATGGCTGTTTTCGATCGGACCCAAATCTAACGAAATATTATAGTACGCTCACTGAATCCTGCTGCAAATTTAGCGGGTGAAAAGAGAGCTGTAGTGAAAAATCAGGGAATTTTTCCATGATGAATGAAGACGATTGTTTCAAATTGCAACTAGGACTCTTAGAGTGGTAAAATATAAAGGGATCAACAAATTCAAAGGGATGATAGCAGTCAACAAAAGGATAAAAAATAACCATACAACATAGAGTCCCTAACGAAGCTTAGTAGATGAAAATCGCAAGTATATAGGGACTCTGAAAATTGTTGGAACTGTAAAAAAATTATTTAAAAAATAAGAAATGATGTTTCAGCTATGAATTTTTTAAAGCGTAAGAACATCCTTAGAGGTTTTTTCCCCATCTGGTGACATGTGGATTTCACGATCCTGGGGATCGTATATTACTGAAAACGAAAAAGTACTTTAGAACCCATGTTTGCGAAAATATTAAAACTTGAAGAAAAATAAAATCTTGCAAAGGCAAGGAATTTTATATTCTATAATCTGATCAAAGCGTGTAGTGCGAGAACTAGGGAGATATTCGAAAAAAATTGAAAGGGAAAATAGAAAACATCGCTGCTACATTGGTACCGATGTTCTCAGAGAGCGTTGTCGAATTCGAAGGACAAATTCAAAGCGAGGATAGTAAGCCGTAAGTAGGTGGAAAAATCGCCAAAAACATCGGGCCTCATGTAACGCTTTTCAGTGAAAATCGCAAATCGGGTGGGGTTGGCTCGCTGGATACCACACAGGAAGGTGCACACTTTTCTGCCGGAGTTTTATTCTCAAATGCAGCCTGCTGTGTCTTCAGCAAGCACAGTGCGCATGCTTGGTCATTCGGAAATCCCCACATCACTCCCTCGCCGAACGTGCAGCAGGTTTGGTGTTCACATCTGGCTTCTGCTTAGACTGCGTCTTCTGCTCGGATGCTTCAGAGGCAACGAGTGCCTCGATTTCTTTCAGCACATTCCTCCGGATTTACTGCAGGGAGAGCCGACGCCAGAAGATTTGGTCAATGCATGGTGAAGCACGTTTTAGTTACATTCATGACGTTGTTTGCGAATAAAGTGTAATGACCATCCATTCTGCAATGCTCATTAATGAATATTTGCTCGTTTCTTTCGTTTTTCTTGACCGCATGAAAAATTTACATAGCAGAAGGCTTCTTCTCGATTACTTTGTTCTTAACTCTTGCATTTAAAGGACGATTCCCTTCTCCAAACTTATTATCTTTTCAGAGTCTGTTGTTGAGATTTTCACTGAATTAACCGTTTTTACAATTCTATGTTTTCTGGTCATTTTTCATCTACCTAAGGTCTATTATCCTTGCTCTGATTTTGTCTTTAGAATTTGACAATGTTTTGCGAACATCGGTAACGATGTTGCAGCGATGTTTCCTGGTTCTCCTATTAATTTTTCTCGAATATCTTCAAAACTCCCCAGGTCTCGCACTACATGCTTAGATCGAATTATAGAATATAAAATTCCTTACATTTTCACGCTTTTAATTTTTTTCCTTCAAATTTTAATAAATTTTGCAAACATGGGTTCTAAACCGCAATTTTTTCAATAATTTATGACCCCCCCCCCGATAATCAAATTTGCATGTTACTAGGATAAAAAAATCTTTTAATAATGTGCTTTCCTTTTAAAAAAATTCATAGTTGAAATACCATTTTTTTATTGTTAATGTTTTGCAATTTTCTGCAATTTTCCAACTATATATTTTTGCGACTTCCACCTACTAGATTTCGTTTGGTGCCCCATGCTGTGCAGTGATTCTTAATACTCCTGACGCCTGCTATCACTGCTCTGAGTTTGTCGGTCGAATTCGGCAACTGTCTGTATAATAGATGTGCAGGTAAGAGAAAAAAAAGCAATTATGGAATATGGAAGTGACGAAAATAAATTAATCTTTTTTGAAAGAAGCAAAGTAGACTTGATATGAATGTCTTCTGAAAACCTGCATTGAGGTATTTTTATTACTTTATCGTGTACAAATTATAGAGAAAGTATTGTTAACAATAAGGACCCTGATTTCTGTCAAATTTTGGAATGAAATCCAAACAGAAGAAGTCCGTCTATTTGACTGTACAAGTGAAAGTAACCCCGATAAAATTTAAAATGTAGATTCTTATCAATTCTTTGAATAAAATTTGTCAAAGGATAGGCTGATTGTCCAATTTTGAATTTTACATGCATATAAATGTAATAATTTAATCAAATTTTTATGAATTTTGGCTCTAGTCAGTCGTAAAATACATATTCAAATAAAAGATTATATTAAAATTTTAGAATCCTGTTGAATATTTATATTTCAAAAGTATTGTCCATCATTGTCATGCAAGGCATTCAAAATATTCTCCCAAATTTATGCCGGGGGGTAGGGAGTCTAAGATTTTTATTGGATACGATGTGGAAAAGTTTTAGGCATGCATCCTGTCAATTTTAAGATGTAATATAAATTTGAATGCTACTGAAATTTCCCCGTGATCGCATGTGAAGGAAAAGGACACCAATTAATTAAGCGAACAATTCTTCACCTGAAAGAAAAAAAAACACTTTAAAACTAAGCAATTAAATAAAAAAAAATTATAAAACGTGAATATGTAAGTTTTTTTTAAAGTGCTAAAACACGAGCATATAATTTTTATCCCGGCAGCTTTGAATGCATGAAAAGAGTATCTAGTGAAATGCATGCATTTCTCCCTTCTTATGTATCATGTAATAGTAATGTCATCATATGGGATGCATCATCTGATAGTCTACTGAAAAAAACTTAACGATTATTAACTGCTCTTAAAAAATAATAGTCTTTATTAAGAAGGAAAGTTTTAACCCAAAGTGCTCCTCTTCTCTTTGTTAGGAATATTAAACAATACTTCACTGCTTTAAGAGTATCGCTGCTTCTAGAAACCGCATTGTTCCACACGTTCCATTGGCTACAATAGTGGCTCAAAAACTTCATCGCTTTTAGATTTCAATACGTTCTCTTCTGATAATTAGTTTTGAAAAATATTTTAGTGCATTTGGGGTCAATTTTCTGCATAAGAAATTCTAAAATAATATTCTGGATCAAAAATTCTTTCTTCGCCTACTCATTGTTCCTACTTTTTTTATTATTTTAATTTTCTCGTATTCGAAGTATATAGAAACTATTATAATCGTCAAAATATTCGAATTCGAAAATTTTCCACAATTTTTTTTCCCTTCGGAACTCCTTGCACCCGAAAAACACCATTTTAGAATTGTGCCTTTCCGTCTGTCCACCTGTAACATAATTCAAAAATGCTTTGAGCTAAACGAAGAAATTTAGTACATGATCTCGACTCCAAATTTGCTGCTGGACGAAATCCGTCGAGAGGAAGTCTGCTCACTCTAAATATAACTTAACATGATAACTACAAAATTAAAAGATCTAGATTCTTATCATCGATATAACTTAGTAAAATGTCGATAAGTAAGCAGTTTGGGACTATGTCTTTAAGGGATTTATCATCTGTCTGTCTGTACTTTCATAAGAATATAAATATGATAACTCGGATTTGCAGTTAATAATTATATATTTAATCGCAATGATCTAAATATATGCATATAATAAAATCACACTCTCTGATTACAGCTGTAGTTTCATGCCAAATTCTGACTTCAATTTGTTGGAAAAAAGGCCTTCGGAAACACACATTCATTTCTGGGATCTTCTCACTGACGGCATCCAGAAATTAATCTTCAAAGATGGCATTCTAACAAGCTTTTTATGCAATGATGGTTTGCCCTTGGCATGCACCCTATAACATTACACGTTGGAATGTTTATTAGAGAAAATTTCAGAGAATATTCCCGTTGTTTTCCCTTTCGAGCGTCGCATCTTTGTCTCCACTTTCATAACCTCCGCACACTGAACGAAAGAAAGGCTCATAAAAACAATCGAGATGTTAATGGTTTCTGGCACATAGTTGTAATTACAAAGATTTTTCTTTTTATCAATAAAGAGTGCAAAGTTATCTTTTTTGTTTATTGAAAAAATTTAACGTAAGGACTTCATTTCCAATTTTTCAGTTTAGTTTAGTTTTAAAAAGATATAGTTTTGCAAAACTATGAAGCTATTTTGGTACGGAACTTAAATTTTGAATAGCGATTATTATTAATGAGATCGTTGTATGGACCAATGTCCCACTTGCGGTGATTGTTTATCTTACTTAGTCCTACATACTCAGCAGCTAATTTATGAGAAGTGGTTTTCGAGCTAAGAAACCTCCGATCTAGAAAACACTCCAAACTAGAAAATTGGCAAAAAAAATTTTTTAACAAAAGTAGAGATAATAATAATACAATGAATCCGGCCTGAAGACTTTTTCAAGGGTCACCCTAAGGCAGGCATTCAAGACCTCGCAAAGGGTTTTTCATCGCCTCTTTCTATTATCGAATACACAAAGTAAATCTGGATACAGGAGTAAAACTTGAAAAGATGCTATGTAAAATTTTGGGTATAGATGACCCATTAATAAAGAAACATAAAAATATCTCATGTATAAATGATTTACAAAGAGCTGTGCCGAGAGGTATTTCTTTAGAAGAAATTTTGCAAAGATAGTTCAGAACTAATGTCAAAAACACGCACATATCGCCGGACGTCGCCGACTTCGCTGTTCAGACGTTCGTTTGCGAGAAACAGCTTATACCTTTGAAACGGTGCGCCACTCATTTCGCGAACACAACCAATTACGTTTACTGATGCTGCTTGAGTATAGACGGAAGTGTGAATTAACAGCAGATATAAATTTTTACAGATAAGGTGAAAATGGGCGGAATCATTTCAATCGAGCGGGTTAGCAGCATTGGAGTTGGTGGTTAAGATAATAGGTTTATTGTAATTGCTTGATCTGGTTTCCTGTCATTCCTGTTATTGTTCGAGACATACAGGCTCACTCTTATAGACTAAATGCCTCCTTAATGTTACATTTTTATCGTTATATGACTGCTCTTTAATCCATGATATCGTTACTATTCCCTATGAGCACGAACCTATGGTTTCTCATCACCAATGTTCACCACTAAATTCAGATTTGAACTCTATGAGAAATGTTCGGGACGGCTGACTTATGGCCAGGGTGGTCTTAATTGACTCACCTTCTGACAAAGAATTAGAACAAAAGCGTAAAAGGTACCTTCGATTTGGAAGTAAATTTTAAGCATCTTCTGATATTCCTTTGACATCGCAGTGCCTTTTCAATAAAAAAAATGAATTGGTTTTAAAATATTCATAGATGCAGTTTAAATAATAGAAGACAATTCGGTTGAAGATATATGAGGATTCAATTTCCTGCCAAATGCATCTCATTACAAATTTGAATTAATATTATTTAAAAAGTACATAATTTATTTTTGTATTCTAAATAAGCCTTTATTACTTTCTACATCCTACAATTATATTTAAAACTTTTACATTGTTTTAAATTATCTTTAGAAACAGATAGGAATAGTTAAATGTTATTTTGGTTGATAAATGCTCAAAGTTTAATAACTTTTTGAATTTTGGAACACAAATATATATAGCTTAGAACAAATAATTTTTTTCCGAAAATGTACACCACATTGAAAGATAGACATTTATTGTATCAAGGTATGTAGATGTACTCTTTACAAAGATAGAATACATAAATGATATTCTTTAAAAGTTAAAAAAGCAAAGATTCGTAAAGGAATTTTGAAGGACAAAAAATGGAAATTCCAAGCCTACTATGAATAACAATTTGTCAGCCCAGAAAAAGAAAACAAGATTAGAATTAAGTGAACCTCAAAAAGCGTATCCAGAATAATTTCGGTCATATAAATAACACATAATGTAAAAGGACTTTCAGGCCTCTAAAATTTATGCGTGGACAAATCGTCGGGTAATCCCAGTTTCGCCCTCTTCGGTGCAAAATAAACGGTTCTAAAAATCCATCCGAAGTTTACTTCTCCAGCACAAAAGGGCGCTGGATTTCGATTCCTGACGGCGATGGGCTGAGAGGGCGCCTCTAACGACCCTTTTCAGGGGTGAAATTAGAACAGCTGCCTCTTTTTAAAATCGTTTTTTCGAAATGAAATATCATGAGACCACTAATAAATGAAATATATTATAATATGTATTATTGAATTATTATAAAAACCAATGTATAACAATTTAATAATATATAATATTATACAATAATAACCTCTATAAAACTGTGAAATATATCTAAACCCCTTATATAGATTGGGGAAGAAGCAACTATCTGAAGGCTCTCAAAGCCGCCGATGATTCGGCTTTGAGAGTACGGTGCATAACAATAACCTCGCCAAGTGCACGATTAAACAGGTTACTCCTCAACACACGTAAATCGAATTTATTTCAAATCGTTGAACTTGCCACACCAACTACACTCTGACCTGAAAAGGGAAATGAAGGAGTGCAACATCCCCAGCGGACGATAACTATTGGAGAAAAACCCACGCACCTGGAATGGACACTCATCCTCCACCGATCGCGATATGGAAATTATTGTCGAATATAAAATTATAGACCCCTTCTCATAATTGCGAGTAGGACGTAAAAAAAGATACCTCTTTCCCATGCTTCGAAACACAAATCAGTTTTTACGCCGTAATATTGTAATGAAAAAAGAGTTGTTGGTATGGAAATTTCTTCTTTCCCTCTTATCAATTTTTTTTTTGTTCCTTATATTTATAGCCGGTTGCTCTTTTGAACCCTTAATATCTAGTCCTTTAGCAGCAAATTATTTACTAAACAGTTTTTCTACTCTTTCATTCGGAAATTTATTTAGTTTTTTTAAAAATCTATCAAATTTACCACTTTACTATAACAAATATCGAATACTGATTCGACAAATATCGAATACTGATTTCAATCTTAACCTGTTTATCGTTTTTGACAAGTATACTCGTTATGGAAAAAGTACAGCATTTTGAGTTATAACAAGCTCATTCAATGTCAATTATTATATTTGTACATTAATTGTTTGATTATCATATATGTTATTAATTATTTCTTGTATCTATGCAATATATATGTATTATATAATATAATTGAAATTTATGTAATATGTATGTATTATTATATAATATATTACATTTATAAAATATGTTTATGACAATTTAGATACGCATTTCCAAAGAGATTGAAAGAGTTAAAAATTTTGCACACTCAAATAAAAAACAAAAATTACTTTAAGCAAACTGGATGCAGTTTACTAAAAGTAATTTTTATTTTTCAATCAGAGAAAATGCTCTAAAATCGAGAATAAAGGCCTGAATGAACAGCAGCAGGGCATCTGCAAAAAGAATAGCATTCCCTTTTGACCAACAGCAGTTATAGTTATGGAAAGGCAAAAGGATTTCCTCTGTGAATTTTCATAACATAATATTGATAAATATTTTTTAACATATGAAAAAATGTTCGGTTCTTTTACAACCGTTTCATTTTCTGCTGCTTAATTTTCTTCATTATAACAGCGTGGAAGTTCGAAATGAATCTTTCTTTTCAACACCAGATAGCCACCCTCGTATGGAACGATTTTTGTCATTATTGTTACTAATGGCATTTGCCAAGGACAACCTGCTGATGCAACAGCGGATTTAAGTCGAAATGAGCGTCTCTTGTTTTTGAAGTAGCTCCAACTAGGACCAATAGTAGGACTTTAGCAACACTCTCATCACATTTCGCTTGCACAGCCTTTTTTTACAGGGGGGGGGGGGGCTCACATTCACAAGTCTCAGTCGTAGAACAAAGAACAACAACCATGCTCTAAACCTGAGTCGAACCCGGGAAGGGCAGATCACGAGGGGGACACTCGACTTCTGTGCCAGGACGCTGGCTGAATAATTGCAATAGTATAATTGGGGTAGTGAAATACTGAAATATTATATTGTTGTCAAAAGGCATCTGTAATCAAAATTTCAGCATGCGGGATATCAATTTTAAAATTATGTGTTTGCAAATATGAAACAATAAAATCAAATTCAAGTATGCAATTTTTTAAAAAATTCCATTGAAATGGCGATTTTTTCCTCCATAAATTTAAAGCAGGCAGCTTGAAATGTAGCATTCGTCAAATTCCACATTTTTGACGAATTCAATACTTACTCTTCATAAACGAAGTAGCAAGAATTGGTATCCAAAAGGCAGTTTACAAAATACCCGCAAATTCTATTCTTCGTTTCCACCACTAGACAACTCATTTCAATTTCCATCATATAAGGTCAAATCAAATATCAATTGAAAAGACAAATATGTAATCAAAAATCAATTGAAAAGGCAACTTATTGTTCTCCCCAGCGCTTAGACCTAAGTCCACTCCTTCCAAAGAAGCGCCTTGTTCACCGCCAATAGACGTCGCAAATAGAATAGAAGGGCTATTCACAAACAATTCTGTATGGCATCATTTATGTCTGCTTGTTTGAAGAAACTGCTCGAGTCATTTGTTTTTCCGATTTTGCACTGCTGTGAAATTCAGCTGATTTGCCAAATGATTGGGATCTTTCATCCATTTTCTTCTCCTTACTAAGAAAGAGACTGTTGATGAAAAATTGATTGCAGAATAATAACCTACTAATTATTATTTTCTTTTCCTTTTTTTTTACGGAGGACGTTTTAAGTTCATCTTAATCTCTAATCTTTTGTTGGGCATAGTTTCTTTCATGCTCTAACATTGGAAGTGAAAAATCTTGAAACTATGTACATTAGGGTTTTCGCGGTGACAATTCACTATTTTAATCCTTTCGCGGCGAACAGTGCCTTTTGGCGCTCAGCTATAAACGCTCGATCTGAGCGAACAGTGCCTTTTGGTGCGGTTCGCTTGTCATCAGTAGCTGCCCAATGATGTCCATTAAACTATATCACACCAAGGAAAAATTATTAAAAATTGTTAAAGATTTCTTAAGATTAAGACAGTTACAGATTTCTAAAATTGTTCTTATTATTTATATTATTGTTTGATCGGTGCGCCGGCCAACCGTCTCAAGGAAATGATCAGCAAAATTGAATCCGCACACCGCGTCAGGAACTGCTCGCGTATCGTGCTGTCCGCGGTGCCTTTCACCGTCACGCTGGCTGCTTGGAGCACACTACATTTCTGAGCGCTCCTCCATGAAAAGGTTAATACAAAATGGGAGCAGAATAGTGTTGTCTTGATTGAAAATTCGGCCTGGTTCGTGCGTTAATGTTAGGCTTCACCACCTGCGAAACTCCATTAGATTCTCTCCGTCAAAGAGACGCCTCCTTCCCAGAAAGAAACACGCTGCCAGGCACTCCATGAAGAGGGGAAGGAGGTCAAAGTGGGATTTTGCGTGACAAGATTTTTATTATTATTATTCTTTTATTTTTGTGAGATTGATTCCTCTTGTCTCTGTCTCCACTCACTACAGTTAAAAATTCGAGCTCCTCGACAAAAGAAAAGAAAAAAGGGATAAACCACCCTTTTTTCCATGTGGCACAACCACGCGATACCGGCGCCTCTTCAGCTTAAGCACACGGAATGGCCTATTTAGGTGAAAATAAAATTATGATGCATATCTTGAAAGAATTGTTTCAATATTTTGGTTCATACTTTAGCCCATCCTTCATGGGTTTCTGTAATAACAAAGATCTTAAGCATTATTGCCCTTAATTTTTACACGCTTTTATGGGACTTGATTTGTTTTAGGTTTGAAAAGATAAAGCTTTGCATTCTATTTTCCCCTCATTTCCTAATGTGTTAGGATTTTCTATATTTGTATATACTCGATGACAATGTTTCATTAATTCAAACAAATCAGATGCTTTATAATTTTAAATCTTCTTATGTCAATACTTGTGGAATCTGCCAGTGTGAAGCTTAAAACAGCAAACTTAACCCGATCTAAACCATTTCTTTAAAGTTTTCTAGAAGAAAAAAAACTGCTAGTAAAAGTCGACACAAATCGTCAAAAGATCGGAAAACTTTAGCTTAGATACGAAAATGTGATTCATTTGCTTCAAGCATTCAACTGTATAACGTGGTTTCTTTTTTAAAGTAAAAAAATATTCAAATGCATCTTTATCAATTTGATTTTTACATTAAAGTTTGTTCTTTAATTTTATTTTTAATATAACTTTTTACCAATATTAAGGCATTTGCTGTTCATATAAACTAATATGAATGCCATCATCACAGAATTTTGTTGCCTGATTTGATAACCACTGTAACATGGGCGTCCTTCACTTTAACTTCATTTCATTGCTATTCCATAGATTTCAGTGTAGTATCAGCGAACTACTTTATGTGGTTTGTGAAAATTTGTCTTAAAAACTATCTTTAAGGTCAAAAGTGTCGCAGCTAACGTTTGGTTTTTTCTCCCGCTCACCAAGACAATGAGTGCAAAGTATGAGAATATTTTATGGTAACTTAAATTACCTGTTAACTTCCAATAAAGATCATTTCTTGAAATTCTTTAATAAAAATGAAATCATAAATTGTTTCGTCTCTCTAACTTTTTCACCAAATTTCAACCCCCAATTTTCGATAATGACAGAACGTTTGATGCCGCAACACAGCCTTCGTGCGATCCTCCGAGACGCACTTCAGGGCCCTTCCTTCGCTCCGAATGTCTCCTGCATAGACTTTCCTGACATGCCGGTGAATTTCGGTCGCTTTTTTGTATTCAGAAAAGGAATTGATCAGTCTGCAGGATTTTCAATCAGCTCAATCATTTCGTTCTCGCAAGCAGGCGTAATGATGTGTGGAGCTCTTCTGCCATGTTACCGGTTGTTAATCAACTGACGCAGGCACTCAACACGCGTGCGTGGAACAGCGGCCATAACGCCGCAACAGCCGCATTTCAAAACTATTTACTATTAAAAAAATGTGCACTATAGTCAACCAGTGAGTGTCCCGTCCTTAGCGCTTACGTTTCCTTCGAAATCCATGGGTGTGGGAGTGTCACGCGAAGTTGGCGATAGCATCGAAGGTTCTTTTGTAATGAATCAAAAGTAATTCTTTGAACGATGTGCGAATGAAATCTTCAAGGGCTTCAAGGGGGCTCAAAGATAAAAGTATCTTTTAACCCATTAGAGAAGATTTTGCAGAGAAAAAGTATGTATAATTATATATTGATATTAATCTATTCCAAATAATCATATTTTAAAAACCAGAGAATGCTGGGCGCAGAATAACGAGAATCCAATCCAACAAGTCCTTTCGTTTGTTCAAAACAGGACATAAGTATAAGTTAAATAAACTAACATAGGACTGCACCATTTAGAAAATTATTCGAGGTGGCATGTGCTATTACTCACTCATGTTGGCAGTTCTAACATTTCCCACCGTCATAAATGGATTGCTGCGAGGCAAGCTCATTTGGAAGAATCCGAGGCGTCTTCTTTGATCTCTTCTGCTTTATTCACTGGGATACTGCACTTGATTTTATCTGCACATTCGTCTATCAGAGAACATTTTAAATTGTTCTAAATGGGATAAAGCCGCTAGAGCCACGGGCTCACTTTCATTCTTGTCTTTCTTATATAATTCATCCCTTTTGCTGCCATGATTGATGCCTGTGACTCGGAATACTCACTTATTTGTTCTATATATTCTGATATGATGATGCTTATATTTTCATTTTTGCGCAGAACTTTTTTCATAAGTCAATGATGAGTTTTTATTTCATAGGGTTTGTTTTCTGCCCCCTTTTCTTCACTGCCAACACCTTCCCAAAATGAGTCATTCAGCAGATAAAATCTGCGAGCAAGATTGGATCTTACTGCAAGCCATAGAGATTTTCTGAACTCCTGCCTGCATTTCGAATGACACATTTCTACTCTGTGCGATCTCTTCAAAACTGCCGGATCCTTGAAATCGCTCGCATAATTGCACAGATTTATTTCTTGTCAATGCCTTGAAAAAAATCTTTTCTCTTTTTGTAAACAGGGACGAGAAAGATACTGAACTCTTCTTTTTTAACACTGCCGTGCATCAGAAATCTACACAAAATTATGAAATCTAGCTCAAATTTATTTCGCGAATTCTACAGTCCGTAATTCTTAATCGGTTCTAATTCACCAAAGAAGAAATAAAGTTTTTCAATTAATATATGGACTTCAGAGCTTTACTTGCAGTTCTGTTAATCCTTATGCGAAAACAATTTTCTCAATCTTAGAAAGTACATAATATGAATCAAAAAGGATTCTTCAGTTTAACATCTGACTTGTAAAGAAATAATTCTTCTATAATACTTTAGCTGTAATAAATATCAAATCATTTTCTTTTTCCTTTTTTTATTAACATGTTATAATATTATATGTGAATATTAATGTGTTAACTATTCGATGCGAATTAATACTGAGCAGTCCTTTCTTGCATCAAAAATTTAAATTTTTTTTCTTTTCTCCACTTTTTTTTAAATTGAAGGATCCCAATTCTTATTTGTACACTGAGTCTAACGAGCACTCTAAAATGTGGACTTCAATGCCACTGATAGAACCATCCCCCATTGTTTTTTCCTGTCCACTCAAAATGAGCTTCCTCTTCATTTCCATCTCAGCGTATTCAATTTCATTGAATTATTAATGGCTTATCGATCATAAATAACCACTTCTACGTAAGAGCACATACCTTTTACAATTCGTCTAATGTCAAACCACTCTTCGCATCGATTTATGAATAGTTTTGAAAAAGTTATTAAGAAAATAGAGAAAACTGAGGTTGAAGCTTTCCATCATAAGTTTAGTCCAATCTTTCATCCCAATAATAATTGAAATTTTTAAAATACATATTTCATTAATAATATTACTTTAACAATTTTGACTTTCTCTTCTAAAAAGAATATAACGCGATATTACATTTAGTGCTCAAAAATTAGTTCTTTTACAAAACACTCTGTGTGTCTTTCTGTAAATACGCTAGCTAAAAAACGAAAAAAATATGCCGCCTTTAGACCGTAATTATAAATTTCTATAAGTTTAAATAAAACTTTTTTCCCGAAAATTTTTACTTTTAACTCGAACCTATGCAAATGAATAGGCAATGTGGTAGTTCGAAGAAATCTGGAATCAATTTTTAACATCAGAATTGCAGATTGGAACAAGTGGCTGAAAGGACTGTTTCTTTGTAGACTTGGTTATTGTGCGCATCTAACAATTTCGATAAGTGAAATTTTCTTTGTGATCATCTTAGCAGAATAGAAGACTGACTCCAAATTTCAAAGATAAAGAAATAAAAGTGATCGGAATGCATATTCAGTTTTCTAGGGTGCGCTGTGATATTTTTTTAGTCGATAAAAAGAAGGGCAAGAGAAGAGTTAACTGCCGATGGTGACAAGGACAAATGAAGGGTTTCATTTTGTATCAAAATGAATTATAATTTTCTTTATATTTCTTTCGAAAAATTGCTGTGAAGAGGGCATTTAGTTATATTTAGATTGCACTTTTTACTCTCCTCGCAGAATACGAATGGAACGCCCTCTGTTATTCAGTAGAACATCTCTGAGCAGCATTTTCATGCATATGCATGCAACAAGAATGGGATTTAAAGTGTTCGCATCCCTAAATTTTACAAAAATCTAAATGGACAGACAAATAAGAGCGAAGCAAAGATGTCACCTTAACCGCACGCTGCGAAACACGAAAGCAAGAGATCTTTTTGATCTCAACAGCAGCCCTCCGCGTCTTCTCGATCGAAGAGTCGCCCCATTGCAGTCCGCACAATGACCGCATCGCGTCTTTCAGTGGCGGTCATTTCTTAGGAAAACGTTATTTTATACAGATACGAATCCCGTATTGATTGCGCGCCAATATGTTTTCCCTCTCACATGCATATGGACCCTTCATTTAAGTATATGTGAATGCACTTGGTATTGTTCGAAACAATCCGCTAAATCCCAGCTTCATTTTACAATTCATTTATCATTACTTATCTTTTTGAACAGTTTCACTATGGTGAAACGGGGTCCGAGTTGGCACTCAATGACATTGTCAGCATAAGCGGAGAAAGAAAAAGGATCCAATAGTTAGTTCTAAACTTTTTGAGTGTGTGTAAAATCATTTTTCTTCCACTAGAGATACCTGTGTAGACATACTTAAAAAGCAAAAATGTTGGTTATAAATGTATAAATAATGAGAATTAAGAATAAAGCGCGAAACGAATGTTCAACACAACGAATAGTTCATGCTATCTTGACCACTATATAGTCCCCCTTTCCCATCTAGGCTTATTTGGATTTCTCCCTCCTTGGGCCGAATGTTATTTCATTAGAAAGACAGAAGATCTTTTTGTTGTTTATACCTTATTGATGTCCTTTTTGCATTCGTCACAGTATTTTAAATACTTTAAATGATACTTTATCATTGCCTCTGCCTTTTAAAGGACGCATAGAGAAAGTATTGTCAGTGAAAAGTACCTTATGAGTACAAAAACATTCAAATCGAACTTTTTTTTGTTCCTGAGCTTGGATTCTATTTAATATTAAGCTAATGCATACATTCATTTTTGTATGCATTATTTTTCCTTTCTTTTTGTATTCATTTATTTATAGTATATTCTCTTTATTTGTTTTTTTTATGTTTCCCTTTAAAAAAATTTTTAAAGTTTACTTTTTTGTTTTCTAAGTTCAAATGGTCTCTCTTCGTCAAATTTTATAATTTATTGTGTTTATATTATGCTGTAGAATAATAGTATATACATTATTCTACTTGAGTAATTCAAGACATCCTCCACCTCCTTCCTTTACGTCTACAATTTATTTTATTTTGGCTTTTTTGCTTTGCTGTTTTTAGATTTCTTTGAACTTAGCGTAAATGCTCATAAAAGTTGTTTTCTCTTTTTCCGAATGGCTGGTGTTGCGATAGCTATTTAAATTCTTTTCAAATTTCATTTATGAGCTTTTTACTGATATAACGGCCCTTTTGAAACATAACTTCATCATTAGAATATATTTCATGAACTAGATAAAAAAAGAATTGCAGCAATAAAAAGATTCCCATTCATTAAGTCTTTCTTAATACTAAGTTTAAAAAAAAATTGTTCTATTTCATAGCAGCGTTTTAAAATAATTCCAACTCCCTACATTTATTTTTCGAAGATTCTGTATTTACATGCTTGCTGAGTATTAAAACTGCATCGTAAAAGAAAGTAATATAGCAAAAATGCCTGTATCCTGTCTAGGAATAAAAATGGTAGTTGATTCTTTAGTTGCTTTGGCATAGATACTCCATATTCTCAGGTTCTATGTCATCTCTTCAGGCAATACTAAACGCAAATACCAAAATTAAAAAAATCTGGAAAATTAAGAAAATTTTTAAAAGGCTAAAGAGAATAAGTGGGTTAAATGAAACTGGATTAGAGTTGAAATCGGAATACGCTAAATTAGAGAAATGCGGAATATGCAGCAAAAAAAAAAGAAGAAGAAGAAGAAGAAAGAAAGAAAAAAAGAACCTGCTAAAACCGAACAGATATTGTGTTCTAAAATAATTTCAAATGCTAAAGAAGGGAATTAGGAGATAAATAACTATACATTGGCCGGGCAGATGGATAATGTCGTGCAAAAGACGCATGTCATATGAACTCATACAGGAATAAAAAATTACAAAATGAATATTTCATTCGATAGCAGTGCACATTATATCAGACGTGGAAGAGTTTTTGCACTGCTTCTCTCCACAGATTCGCCCGGATGCGAGAGAGGGTGTGTGCATGTGGTGAGATGGGTTCAGTTTAGCACTGCACAACAGAGTGTGCCGAATTTATTGAAATGAGAGGAAATGTGAAGTTATAATTTTAACAAAATAATACAATTTTTATGTAAATTTAAAAACAATAAAAATGATGGAAAAGATCTCTAGCTTCATATCAACGGTTTGAAAATTCTTTGGACTTTTTTTGGACGTTATCGTTCCAGGAAAAAATTTGGATAGTTAATGAATATAACATCCTATCACTATAGTCCCTGCTCATACGGCTTAGTTCTAGAATGACTGGCGGCATTTTTTTTAAAAAAGAGACTATAGCTGCTGTTTATACTTATTTACTTCTCTTTCATGAAAAACTTTGAAATATGCTCATTTAGAAAAGGGGTAAAAAAACACAGGTCATGCGAAATATTTATGCGATATTTTCTTCAATAATTTTGCTAGATTTTCCGCAGATGACATAACCAAAGTCATCGACAAAATATCAAATTGAAGCTCTTCAAGAAAGAATCTTCAATTGATTCTCTGGACAAATTTTATATACTTTATTTTTGAAGAGGCTATCAAAACCCAAATAAATAATATTACTATCTTTTAAATTTTAATAAATACATAAAAAATTTAAATGCTAAAAAAAATCACACAGGAATTTTCCAACAGTGTTCTTTGGAATTCCAAAAAAATAATTCGTTTTGAACAACTGTGGCACTTAATGCCCAGCGACCTCTGTGTTTATTAAACGAATCTCTTCAAGCATTGGAAAATATTATTCGAGAGTCGAGAAAAGCTTCCGCTAATCGTCACGCCGAACATCCCGTCGATTTCATGTAATCCGTCCCTTAGCACTGACACTTTTTTTTGGCCAACCAAAGTGCTGAAACTATTCTTGAGCTTACAAAATAATAATTCTACTCTGGAGAAATCCTTGAAGAGTGAATTCTGTCATTCTCAGCTTTCAGGTTAAACCTGAGCAAAAAAATTAACGTTTAGGTTGCGTGATTGCGCCCTGAACTGCTCGCTGGAACAAGGACGAAAAGAGAGGAGAATTGTTTGCTCTTATTTTTCTTCTTCTTGGATGAGTTTTAAATATTCCTTGGGGGAGTGGGAGGTAATAGTCAGAAGGGATTAGTCTCACGCCGCTCCCAGTAAAACTTATCACGCGAGGTTTTGATTTAATTCAACAAGAATTCTGTTGCCGTCTCCCCTTTCATTGGATGTAAAAAAGAATTTCTTTTACATTCCAAGTGAATGAATCTATTTATTTGTATTTGCACTCTCAGATCTAACTTCTTTCAGCCAAAAGTTCATCTTGGTCAGTCGAAAGAAGACTCACGGGGCGACATTAGACAAATACTATTGACATTCTACGATGTCAGATGAGTGCTTGGCCAAAAACATCTCCATAGACACAATATTGTGGATTGGGAAGAAGCCTTCTGAGGAAACCATGATTTTTTTCCATGCATGAGGTCGTTCTCTTTGTAGCCATTCAAATACAATGGTAAGACCACTCTATAATATTGCCGGCGAACTATTCGGTGTCTAAAAGGCTACCATGATAACTTTGAATCTTTCTTATCCGCGCTTTTTGCTTAGATAGTATTATTTCGTAGCGTCTATTGCAACTCAACGTCAGATTAGCGTGAAAAAAACTCAATTCATTGCAGATTGCAACTCTTTTTTTAAAAAAATTACGTCTAATTTAAGCATTTTCTCAGAATGTTCTCGGTCGGCTTTCTTTTGCTCGGATGAGAAATTTCATGATACAAGTGGCTAGGCGTCTTCATATAGGAACGATGAGCATTTTCGGTTATCAATTTTATTCTGTCTGATACTCAAGCGATGTTTCTCTCAAATGTATCACTTTTTTAATGAACTTGATTTTCTAGAACAAAATTTCAATTATTTCTTCACTCTTTTCACTGATTTGAAATCAATCAAATACTGATGCATGCTCTTCCGGAACATTTTGCGACTGCAGTAAGGCTTTATCTCGAATTTCCCAACTTTTAAGATGAATTGCGCGTCTTTTATCGCAGCTCTTAAGAGAAATTCGATGCTCGTGAGCAGAAATTAAGAAGCAGCAATGCTTTCAAGATAATATACTCACTAATATTGCAAGAGAGAGAGAGAGAAAGAAGCGATTTACCGCACAAGGTTTTGGCAGTGATTGCATTTTTTCAGAATTGATACTTACAGTGATACAAAATGATCGCTGTTGCAAATTATGGTATCAAGAGATAATGCGACGCTGCCCATCACATCTATTCCAAGCACTTTCTTGCACAATGGCTCACTCTTATGGACACCCCGGGCATTAAACGCCCCGAGAGTCCGTCTCAGCAAGGGGTGGGGGCGGAAATGCAGATCTTCCGGCGTGAGTGAGGCACCCTACCAGTGCCTACAGAAAATACGTCAAGTTTACAATCAAGACTCGAATATATTACTTTTATAGGCACACACTTTTCATATAAATATGGTAATGGCGTTGTGCTGAAAACCTTTACGTTTTAACACTTACTTTCTCTTGTTATATCTTATTTTCATTTAGATATTTATTCAGAGAAAGGAAATTTATGAATCTAAAATGTTCTCTTAACAAAAAATTTCCAAAAAAAGTATGAATAAAAGATTTATTGTTAAAACTTATTGTTTCTTACTCCACGTGATTTGCAATGGATAAAATGGTATATGATATCTGTGCACATCTACATAATGTGACGTTTCCCGAAACATGAGAGACATGCCAAGCAATGAAAATTTTAATCATAAAGCATTTCCTCATAAAGCTCATAAATCCTGCCAACTTTGCCAACAATACGATATTTCCATAATCTAGAGCATCATTCAAGAATAATTCTGCGGATTAAGTGAAGGCAATTTTTCTGTCAGGAAAAAGAAACAATATTCATTCACATAAATATAGCTAACAACCTGAAACGCTGCCTTTAAATCTTTGTCTCAGTTTCCAGATTGAGATTAATCGAAAGATACGTCATCAAAAAGACAACCGTGTGCTTGGTTCATTGAGCCCAGCAACAATTTTCTGTCTTTTTCGTGTCACCAGAAACCGATGAAAAGTGAATTCTCTGCTCTCGTGTTAC
The DNA here is from genome assembly GCA_026289955.1 of Argiope argentata. Classification (NCBI taxonomy): domain Eukaryota; kingdom Metazoa; phylum Arthropoda; class Arachnida; order Araneae; family Araneidae; genus Argiope; species Argiope argentata. The sequence continues at coordinate 1,179,903 of JAOUZG010020860.1, forward strand.
CATAACTCTCCATCCTCAACTGTCTTCTCGAACGACAAAATTCCATTAAAAAATAGCCTTCTTCTATATTCGTTCTTTCTGTTTTGGAGGAGTGTGACATCTCTTTGGCTCTTTGCAAGTCGATAAGCGCATTGAAAGGAGCTACCAATGAAAAATATATCTATTCATTTTCAGTGAATATACTTTTTTATTCCTTTTTAGACTGAACAATTATGCCTGTCAATTTTTCTCAGACACTTAAATGCAAAGGATTTTATTATTTATTTCTATGATACATATTAATAAGATAACGATGCATATTAACAAGAAATAATCATTTAACCATATATGTTAGTAGCATTGTGGACTGTACTTTAAAATTTTCTTTAAACCCGGTGGTTGTTAATGAAGATTTGCTTGCTAATCCTTATGAAACAAATCAAAATCTATGCATGTTTACATCCAACGCTGAAATAAATTAGCTTTGCAGCTCCTCAAAAAGTAGAATTACATTTAGCCATTTTATGACCGTTTATTCTTACTTACCGGCATTTAATATAGGTTTGAACAATGATTAGAAAGCATGTTGTCATTTTTTGATAACATTATTGATTTAACCGCGTTCAATTGTCACACGATTGGGATAAAAACTCAACAAACCAGGACTCACTCCTCCAGGTCTCTTGCTAATTGCTTAATTGAAATTGTTAATTTGCGTGAAATACACTTTCGTGGGAAAAGAAGCGCAAGCATCCCTTCCAAATAAGAGAAAAATTCTGGGTTTTCATTTTTGTTCAAAGTCATGAAAACCAAAACGCTCCCTTCTCCGAGCGATCGGTCTCTCTCTCCGCTTTCACAATTTAAGCACCGCTTCTTTATGCGACGAATGAGTGGCGTTTTCGTTGGATCGAATTCATTCCTAAATAATTAGGTCAAATAGGCATTCAACCGCAATCAGGAAGTCTTTGAAATTCAATCCACGCAAAAATAGAGAACTAAGTTAAATGAGGATTGAATCAAGTGACTTGCATTGTTTCAGATTTTGTCTTGAATTCATTGTCAAACGCTGGCTTCAGTTCCAATTTTTCAGATTTTAGATGTTAACATTTATTGAACGGTGAAGCCTGCAGACAATCTATGAAATTGAAAATCTCGCTTGAAGTTAAGAAGCTAACATAATATATTCAGAAAGTTTATTTTTTAGCATTTTCTTAAATTTTTTATACCATCAATAGAAATATAGGCGATAATAATTAATGTCTTGATTTCAATTCCCCCAAAAAGTGTTTTTGTTTTTTAATTGAAATCGCAATTTTTTAATTGTTTCGCAATGATATTTTGTGTATACATTATTTAGAACATGGACATACATTATTTAGAACATAGTCAATAGATTAAGAAAAGAAGAAAGTAGTTCACGTTTTCATCGACCGTCTTTGCAGGCTCATTTGAAAAGTAAAAATGGAATAAAACGTGACAGATGTTTTTTCAATTATTTTTGAATTTTAATACCCGACATAATTGAATTTGTTTTGCTTTTTTATACATTTACAATTTCTTTTTGTGGAAGGTGAATGGAAATTTGCATTTCTTTTTGTTTACCTGGTCTTAATCTTCTAGATTTTTAATTATGATATCATTTGAAAAGATGTGAGAAATCTTAAATTAAAGAACCTGTCATCAGAAGAATGCACAGATACGATGTCATTTTCAGGGTAAATTTGGTACAACACGAGATTAAAGCAAACTGCGAGACACACATTATGAAATAAAAGAAAAAAGTCTCTTTAAAATGACCTTTATATTCTAAACACAGCAAATGATTTGAAAATGTGTTGAATGAAATGTAAATGCTCAAGATTAACTTCTACGTTCAAATATTCCTTAATTTTCGTCAATCAAATAAAGATGTTTTATTTGCAATCTTGTCCCACGGGGGTGGAAGACTCGTCATTCTACAGACATGGCTCTCGCCACCTCCATGGACACACGAAAAGGTCGATGACAGCTTGCACTTCCTTAGGGAAGAGCTGTATCGTGGCCGGTGATGGCCCGTAGGACAGTTCCTGCCAGTGTTACTGTTGCGACGGTCCAGTCAACCAAGTTTTTCCGTGTGCCTTCAGGCGGTTCGAAGTTTGAGATTGTAATTCTTAGCGATCTTATTACTATTTTGATGCCTAAACTGAGACTGTTTTCGAATTTTTGCTCCAAGCGGTGATTAAAAGAGTTTTTTTTTAATGAATAGAATGTCTACTGTCTTTAATTCAAATAAAAATGTTAACGAAATAGCGTTGCTTTCAATTCAGTACTTTCTCTAGAAATGAACTCTAAATACCCATATGTTAATTATGAACTAATTCCCCATTTGTAAAATAATAAATACCCATATGTTATATCTGTTGAAAAGGCAGCATGGCCTCTAAAAGGATTTTTTTCAATAAGTCTCACAATTGAAATTCTATGCGAATCAAATCGTTTTTTATCGCATCGGCATAATAATCAAATTCATATGATCAAATAATCCTCACAATAATCAAAATTTCATCATTACAATGAAATTTCTCTTTATAAATCTACTAAATGGCTTTCTATTATAAAATTTATAGAGAGCAATTTTTTTCTATCATAATAATGAAATCAGGACTTTTTTTTCGCAAACTCGTTACTAAGTTCCATTATATATATAGAATAAAATTTGTAATAAATTAGGAATAAATTTTGAACCCCTTTAAATAATATAGTCTTACCATGAATAAGCAATTGAACGATATTAAAAAATATTGCACATCAGAAGAAAAGAGTGAAAAATTCCACTAAGAAATTAGACTTCCTCAAACTTGAAACCCGAATTAAATAATAATACGTAAAAAACAATTAAAAAAGTGCACTCCCACTTTAAATCTAAAATAAGCCTTTTTAAAAGAGAGAGAGTTTTTGTGCTTGTTGAAGACGTGAAGAGAATCTTCTTTATCACACACCTCCCGTTTTCGACCCATTCCATTTGCATTCGCGGATAGAATACGCCTCGTTTTTCAGCATGCGCGTAAAAGAAAAGAGAGAGAGAGAGAGAAACTTAAAATATAGCTTTCCAGGGGGGGGGGGGTTCTCCTCAGTGGCAAAGAATTGCGACGAGCACAGATTCGTTGTATCCTTCGCCTCTGCTTCCATTGAGGGAAGAATGAAAATGCATTTCACTTGTCTTCCATGACTTCAACCTCCCCCCCCCCTCCAACTTCTTCAATTTCATTTATCTTGTCACCCTTTCTGCCACTCAGAAAACGCGAATAAATCGTTTAAAACAGCATCTCTGTGCTCCGAACAGGGAGAAGGGAGACAAGTTTTTACACCTCTTTTGGTGATAGAGGGCAAAACAAATCTAGAAAATAAGACACTACCTTACACCATAAAACATTTCCAGAGCCCCCTTCCCTTTTGAGAAAGGCCTTTGTTTTGGTGACATCATATTTCCGTAGGCGAAGATGTTGCAGGGATTCGGGAGATGGAGCGACTACTCAGTGCGAGTAACAGATGCATCGCGCAGCAAATGAATCTCGGGCCAAATATTTTAAAGGACTGAAACTATTTTCTGGCATGCCCATTTCGAGAGAACAATTTCTTTTTTAATTGATTATTTGTCATTGTGAGCCGCTTTCGTTTAAACGGCTAATACTAAAAATAATTTCTACAAATGTTTTCCTTGTAGGGACTGCTCTAAATTTTTATCCTTTTCTGCTTTTACTCTTACATTCGTTATTCATTATTGTAAGTTCTCAGGAATCGACTTCTCTTTAAAGGGAGCCTTTTTGTAGGGAAACACAATTTATAACCTAATCGATCGATTGAAAAGCATTTTTTAATGTTAAACTAGTATATTTTTTTATAAACACAGAAGTGCGATACCAAGTTAATCACGTTAAATACCTAAAAAACTGAATCAAAAATAAGAATGAAATTAAATTAAGAGAAGTTCAATAAACCGTTTTTAAGGTGTTCTTTTAAAACTAACCATATAAGATGAATGGCCGTTTCAATGAATTCCTTTAAAGTTATTTTGCTGAAATTTTTTTAGCAAAGCTGAAAATATTTTAAAAGACTCGATTGTTCTTAATTCGCTGTTGAAAATTTTACTAAATTATAAACGGCGTCCTGCCATGCCCACCACTAAGGGGATGCGAAGAGATGACTGTCACCCATTCAATGCCCCAGCACTCTTTTTCGATTCTTTTCTTCCGGGCTCTTTGGAGTGGTCGGCCAAACACGATAACGTCATAAAATATGCAGCACAAGCAGAGATGTGGGAACCTTTTTTTTTTTTTTATCTCGGACCATCTCTTAGAACCCACTGAGCGGCCGCTGGATCACTTCTCCGCGCCCAAATGCCTTCTCCGACGAAACGTAATTTATTACCCAAGTGAAGAGCTGCCTCCATTGCAGGCGCTCGAAAAACACTCCGAGAATGGTTTATGGGAATGGGTGCTTCCCTTTCTGGGACGTGCAAGATTGTTTTTGCGTCGGTCACCGAAAAGAGTGTAAGCAATTTTTTAAGTCCATCCTCTTTTTTTCTGCAGAGAGTTGTTGCTCGCAGCGAATCATTCTTCTCTCTGAGGATGCGAACAGCGAAGCGCGTTCTTTCCTTGATTGCAAACTCATCTGGATGGCTTTTCTTTCAAGATTCTCACTTTTCAACGCAGCGGAAGCTGACGATTTTCTCTCAAATATCAGGCTTAGTGAGAGGATTACAAATTTTTAAAAAAGCTCAATAGTCGATCAACTTTTACTTTCTAGTACATAAGTAGTAAAAAATGCAATTAATTGTCGAAAAATGGGACCTTGAGATTCAAATGAATCCCTACCGCCATGTCCGACAGTGAGCACGTCGAATCGATGAGGCAGAAGCTGAAAAAGGGAGCCATGATTAAGAGGATCTAATGACTTGGATAAAATCCGACGATCATTCGGGAGCGTCAGGTCACAATAACTCGGAAACGCAATGAGCGAAACAGGCGGAATGCATCTTCCCATCAGTGACGGAAATAGCGAATATACATCGAAATTTGGTATATTTTTATCGGACATTGAAGATGTTAAATTCATTGTCGAGAAGTTGGTTGTTTTCAATTACAGTTCTGTAAATGCGAGAACTTCAATTATAATGTAATAAAAATTAAATTTAAATGAAGATGAAGTTTGGAAAATTTTAGTTCATAGTTTTAAGAATTTTTCAAACTTCATCTTCATTTAAATTTTATTTTAAAATTTCAACAAGATGAGCCATATTGCTTAAGCAGAGTCAATTAGGGTAACTGAAAATTAATTAATAAGGGTAACTGATTTTGTAGATATTTTCCTTTTTATCCATTTGAAATGATCGATTTTAGACCTCATAATCAGGAAATAGGCCTATAATTTGTACGATTACAGAAACATGTTTTCATAGACACAATGCTCTTTTACCAAATTTCTGGAAAAAAAATACCCATTAAAGTATCGTTTACAGTCAAGTATCTCAGCAAAAGTATCGTTTACAATTATTTTCGTCTTCCACCCCCTCCCCCTATCACCCCGAAGAGGTAAGTGTTCATTTTGGATTTTAATCTCAGCATGATTTGAAAAGAAATAATCGAAAGCCATTGCTTATTGTCTCAGAGTCTGTTTCGTCTCACCTTCCCGAGCCCCCGATGTTCCGTTTTTTTTTTTTTTTTTCACAGAATGCGGAATGTGACCTCTTACGGCCATCTGACGTCGGCCGCATGGGAGTAAATCAAGACTCTTTTACGCCCAAATGTGCCGGGAAGCAAAGAGTTAAACAATTTTTACTAAATTCTATAAGACACAAGATGAAAATACTTTTTAAAATTATCAAGGATTAAGTATAATGTTTGATCTCCTATAGAACTAATATTTCTATGATATTTACGCCATCTAAAAAAGTTTATCGGATACTTTTTAAGCTTACAGAATAGCTCTTATCTGACTTTCGGAAATCTCAAGCTCGTTATAAACTTTGATTTGGTGTCGACCGCATTCAGCTGATCGTCGTTAAATCTATAAATACCTGGAACATCGATATTCCTTCTGTGACATATCAAAACATGTTACAGCTGAAAAGTCGACTATGGATGATTCGGAATGTGTTATTTTCTCCATCATTCATTTCTTAATAAAAGGGATTAAAAGGATCCTCTTCAGATTCCATACAGAGGCGGATTTCCAAACAGGTGCATGAGGCGCGCGCCTCGGGCCTCATAAATTAAGGGGGCCTCAAAATTTAGTTATAAAATAGTAATTATTTAAATTTTGAAAAAGATGATATTTTTTAATCAACCTTTCGTTTTCACACTCTACTATCACCACTCCCAGTTCAGCAATCTCAATCAAAGAATCATGCAATATCAGTACCCTTAAAAAACCAAATATTCTGAGAGTGAAAATTCAGCCTGGGTGGGGAAGACATTTTACATTTTTTGTCTTGTATGAAACTAGAGTTATATATCATATTACACCCTCCTGCACACTCGGGCCCTATGACATACACGGATGACTCTCAAGGCAATGAACGTATTTATATAATACAGGGAGGGCACAACCTATGGCCCGCGAACGTTGTTAATAAAATAAGATTGATTTAAAATTAAATGAAACTTTTTCAAAAAAACAGGGGGTAAACCTGATACGAAAACGAATCTACATCAGAATAAATAATTTACAGTTGTTCATTAGGTTTATTTACTTTTTATTACGCGTCTTTTCAGTTTGTTCCCTTCATAGTTACCTGCGAGTAAGAGTTTTCGTATAGGAGAAGCTCGGAGGAGAGTACGCAGTTAGCTTTAATTGATTTACAGCATTTTGATTTTTTCAAAAATCAGTTCTAAGAAAAACAGATATTAGAATTTTATAAAGACTTACCAGAAGAATTTTTCTGCTTGAAGCAAAATACAGCTGCACGTACAACTTTCTTTGGCAGCACTTGGATTTTTGAGCAAACTTTCTCACTGATGGATTTAAACAAATCAAACATAAAAAATAGAATAGCAGATGAGAGAGAACCTTTCTTCTGTTATACGCATTGCCACAAACAATCTTAAGTCCAACATAAAATCAATAGTTTCAAATATTCAGTCCCAACCATCTCATTAACTTTTAATAATTTTGATTATTAGTTTTTTTACCTCAAAATTTAAATTATGTTCTCTGTATAGTTACCAAAAAGTTTTCCCTCTGTTATTCTATTTCAAGTTTGCCACTATTTTAGAAGTTTTTTTTTTGATTTAAAGTATTTTAATCATATCTAGGCTGTTGATGTTTCATTCATTTATTTATCGCATAATATGTCCATGTGTAAAATAAGTATAATAATAATTGTAATTCATGCGCATTGCCACAAAAAACATTGTTTTAACGTTTATAACGTTTTAACATTCACGAGCTGCTTTGGCCCTCGACGTGATCCTTTTTCATATTCTGTCCCCTCATTCTGAAAAGGTTGTGCATCCCTGGTATAATAGGACATAGAACGCATCTCAGTTAGAGACCTTGGTTGGAAGAGCTTTGCTCAAGGAGGTTAGTTTCTCCAAAACATCCTGTTAGCGATTTAGCATTTCACGTTTTAAAAATATTAACTCTGAGTTGTGTTGCGGAAACGAATTCATTTCTGTGCATGACTTTTGCCCAATGTGAAGATTGGTAAGCTTTAATAAATTTTCGCTTCTATTTTCGTACTTTTGAAAATATTGTAATCGTGGCTTTATATTTGTTGGCACATTTGAAAGTCAAAAACAGGGATCATTTACAATACGAATCGTTAGGCATTGGCATTGCTCAAAAAGATAAAGTAAACTGATTACTTTGTCTTCTTAGCTGAAGGAGGAAATTTTTCAACTCGGGAAAAAACGTCAAAAGTTCAGCTAATAATTTTTTTATGCGATTAATTATTTTTACATTTTTAGCCATGTTACAGAAAAGAAAGTTTGAATCAGAGGCTTCAAAACGCAAAAGGCAAAAAACGAAATAAATAAAAAATATGCAGAAAAGGCATAAAAATATACTCAATGAATGAATTATAACTCTTTAAAAACAAGCTAAAAGGGAAACTGAGATAGATAGAGCAGTTGAGAAATTTGATACAATGTGTTTAGTTACCTAAAAGAATCTATGAGCAAATTGAAATTGAATATTTGCATGAAAAAAACGCTGTACAAGCTGAAGTAGAATATGGATTCTAACAAATTAATGAGAGAGTTGTTCAAGAATGCGTATTTGCAAAGATAAATGAACATACTGAAACAAAATGTGTACACTGAACAAGCTGTTGAAAATGATTTCGAAGAAATTGACGAGAGAAATGGGATTCAATGCAAACCTATAAAAACCGATGAACAAATTAAAACTGAATAAGCACAAGAAAATGTTGATGAGTGAGTCGAAGCCAAATGCGAATTCAAAAAAATTAATGACGATCTAAGAATGGAAAAGAGTAATAAACAACTTGTAAATATAAACAACAAAATAAAATATCAGCTGATTCTGATGACATTTTAAAACAAAACCAAAATATTTTTATTCCCAAAAGTGAAAAACAGCTCCATTTTATAATAATTGATTTAGAGTATAATGAAATTTTAGGCATGTATCTCTGAAAAATATTGCGCAAGTATAGTACAAAATAGCCCCTATTTTTTTAGAACAGCTTTAACAGACCCTGAACTTCATCATCCTTTTAAATACTGCCAAGTAGAATGGAAAAATTGATTTTAATTTTCAATTTTATGTACCTAGCCCCCCCCCTCTTTTTTAACATAAAAAAATGGATACAGATCTTAACAGAGGAAAAAGTATGCATAAACAGTGCATACCCTAAATATAACTGGAGGGGAAGGGGGCCTCAAATTGAATTGCGCCTCGGACCTTTAAAACTCCAAATCCGCCACTGATTCCATACGCAGCATCATACATATATTTTTTTTTTAATTCCACGATGCGAGTTTTCTTATTTCCTTTCACACTTCATGCTAAAGAGCATCCAGCATTCACTTTTTTTTCGTGAAAGATGCTGCTGCGGTAGATCGCATGACGGGTGTTGTTCGGAATTTGATTGGCTCATTCGGTGTGAAACAACGAATGGGAGTGACCCGGATCCAATATCCGTTTCGCAGTGCAATCAGTCGGCCTCGATTTCGCTTTCACAAAAGAACGAGTTGTTCCAGGGGCAACACATAAGCCTGATCCTAATAGCTCATCAAAGAAAATTACCCGGGATAACTGAGAAGACTATTCTCTTCATCAGGAATAAGTTCTAAAATGAAAATTGAATTTTATTCATTATCCAATATCCTTCGTAGGACAACCAGCATATGTTCATTATCCTTGTTTATTCTGCTGTTCAAAATGTATATAAACTAGTTTACAAATAAGGGAAAAAATAAGAAGTTTGGGTTTCATTCTCTAAGCCAAGAAAATAGAAGATGATATTGAATGAAGCGGGAGAGCGCTCGCTTCCACTGACCATTCTCAACTGTTTCTCTTTTCCAGCGGCCCTTCCGAAGTGCCCACTGGGGGTAGATCGCGGGGAACTCGGTGCGCGAGCCTCGCCAGTTGGCGCGCTCGGATCAGTGACTTTTTGATTGGTGTCAAATTATAAATATAGGATGCATTCGTTCGAGAGAAACAGGTGTGAAACACCCCTCGCGACCAGAACACAGGAGTTCAGTCAAAACATTTTGCTTCGATTTGCAAAGTGTATGGAGCGATCTCTAGGTACCTCTGGAGACCAGCTGTTTGGCCAGAATGAATGTCAATAATACTCGCATAATACTAAAATAAATATTAATGTTCAATTAAATTTTTTATTTAACTTAAAAGAAATTTCAGCAAAATATTTGTAAATTTCTAATTTTTTATTGTTATATAATTTACTCATACTATTTTGAAGGTTTAAGAAGTTTTGATCATCATACAACATCTCTATCTCTCTTTATGTCTAATTTTCTGTCAACGACCGCAGAATTTCTACTTTAAATTGAAGTGGAAATGATGAAATTGCAGTTAATATAAATACGTTTTTAGTGAATCTATTCGTGTCTCTTTGTTAAAAAAAATATCAGAATTAAAAGTAGAGTCGTTCGGCGTTGAAATTTTATGTGCACAACAGAATAATTTATAAAATATCTCCAAGGTTTATTCAACAAAAATTTCTCTGATTCAGCGTAAAATTCAGTTTCTAGTTTTACTTTCGTGATATATAAACGATGAAAACAAAAACATTTTATTTTACTTCAGTCAATAAATTAAGAATTTCTGAAGTTTAAATTTTAAGCAGTCCTTTTACACTAAGGGATCATATGCTGTGAAATACTCTTGTCACTAGAATTTTTTAAATAAATAAATCGTTACTGCCCTCTGCCATCAAATCTGATTGATTTATGAAGTTTTTATATTACATTTTAAGAACAGTGAGTGTTTTCATAAACACGGGCCAATCATTCTAGAGAAGCCCCGGCGTTGAGTTGAGTGAGGCTTATTAGCGCAAGAGCCATATTAGGCTATACTGCGCCAATCAAATGGTAAAAAATAAAAATCACTCGTTTGTTTAACTAACGCAGATATATTAAGGTAAAATAGTGTAAATATGATTTTAAAAAATATTTCAGCGAAACTTTAGAACTACGTGCCAAGAACATTTGAAATAACTAAACACGAGCTTAAAAGGAATGTTCGACAAAACCAGAAAAGTAAATATTCTATATACAAGTAAAAAAACCAATAGCATTTAAAAATTTAAAAACATTTGGGTGGTATTTCTCGCCGACCGCAATGATAAGATAGTCTTGTAATGTTGGAGGCGAGGTAAAAAAAACGAGTACGATAACGATTAAAAACAGGACATTCAATCAACATATGAAAAACAGTAAATTGTACTTGACAATTGTTGCACATGGGCGCATTCTCCCCAAATATCAGATGTTTATGAGTGAAGCGCGTATGCCCTATACGGAGACGAGTCAATTTAACATCCAACTCACGTATAGGGTGAACAGGCCAATAGAAAATATCCGTTTTTATAAAATGTAATTCATTTTGGATCTGCAGATCCCATGAATTTTGCCACATAAAGCAGATGTAGTGATGGATGGACCTTTTAATGTCGCAAAAGGGAATTCCTATGTTGAAAACAGTCGTTGCAGTTTTTGCAGCCAAGTCCACCTTCTCATTCCCCAAGATGCCGACATGACTCGGTACCAAACAGAAAATTATTTCAAACCCATCATTTTTTAATAGTTGTAAGGTCAATAAAATTTTAATGGCAAATGGATGCATTCGATTTTGGTAGTGTGAAAATGTCTTTAATGCACTCATGCTATTGGTATAGATAACAAATTTACGCTGAGTAGGGGTTGAAATTTTCTGAAGAGCAAATAATATCGCCACTAACTCAGCAGTAAAAACTGAACAGCAATTCTACAGACGGTGTCTCAGTGTTTCAGATGGAGGAATGATTCCACAACCAACATAACCATCTGATTTAGAGCCATCCGTAAAATTGGGCACAAATGAATACCGAAAACGGTGGTACAAAAAGAGTTGTTGGAGAACAAATGATCTGTTAATTTGTCAAATCCCATAAAAGAATTCAAGAACGAAAACTGTGGGATGTCCCAGGGAGGGAAACAGTAAGGGTTGGTAGCTTTAACATGAACAGTGTTAAGGTCCGAGTCAGGCAAAAGCAATCGAACTCTCTCACAAAAGGGAAGGATGTGAGAGGGACGAGCATTATAAAGTCGACGAAGACCAACTGATAATGAAATTTCATTCAGTGGATGCTTCAGCAGAGATTTTGTTCGGAAATAAAATAAGGCAGACAATTTCTCGTCTTAAATAGAGAGGTAGCTGGTGACATGTAACATAGAGGCTTTCAACTGGAGAGGTACGAAACGCACCAGAGCAAAATGCGCAAAGCAAAATGAGGGACCGTATCCAGCCGCTTCAAGACAGATAGACGGGCGGAACTGTAAACCACACACCCGTAATCAATTCTGGAGAGAACTATTGCCTGATAAATTCATAGAAGGGAGGTACGATCGGCGCCCCAAGATGTTCTGGAGAGCACTTTCAAAATGTTTAATGCCTTCTCACACTTTCACCGTAGTTGTAAAACATGAGGCAGGAAGGTGAGCTTTCGATCGAAAATGACTCTCAAGAACCGTACTTCATTCCCCACGGGAATCGCGATAACTTTTATTTGAATATTGGGATCAGGATAAATGTTTCTTTTTCGGCAGAAGTGCAGACAGCTACTCTTCTCTGGAGAGATAGTGTGACCATTGTTATTGCAGAAGGATAATAATTTATTCACTGCACTTTGTAATTGTCGCTCTATTAAATTCATATTGCTGCCTTGGCATGAGATCTACAGATCATCAACATAAAGCGTTCGAGTTACAGATGAAGGCAAATGATTTAAAATCTCGCTCAAATGAAAATAAAAAGAGTGACACTGAGGACACTTCCTTGCGGAACACCCTCAGCTTGAATAAAGTGATTAGAGTAAACATAACCGAACACGAAAGGTACGTTGTGTCAAAAAGGTTTGTAAAAATATGGGCAAGTTGCCTCTAAAATCTAGAGTAAAAAGGGTTGAAAGTATGCCGTAGCGCCATGCACGGTCGTATGCCTTTTCAATGTCAAAAAATATTGAAACAAGGTGGTTTCTTCTCACAAAAGCATTGCGTATCTGGGTTTCCAGTAAAACGAGATTGTCGAATGTAGAGCGACCTCTACGGAAACCACTCTGCAATAGGGGGGGTGCATCCTTGTTTCTCTAATTTAAAAATTAGGCGAGCATTTACCATGCGCTCGAAGGTCTTACAAAGGCAATTTGTAAGAGCAATCGGTCTGTAGTTCAGAGGAACAGATGGTTCTTTGCCAGGTTTTAATATAGGAATCACAATAGCTTCTCGCCATTGTGAAGGGTATTTCTGCTCAGTCCATATTCTGTTAAAAAGCAGTAACAGATTGGAAAGGGAAATGGTATTCAAATTTCGAAGCATGTTGTATGTGATTCCATCTGGACCAGGACTGGTTTCATGGAATAGAGACAGCGCCGATTCCAACTCAAACATCCTGAACTCACAGTTGTATGGAATGGTACATCGGGCATTGAAGCGGAGAGGCAATCGTTCAGCGCGATTCTTAAATGACAGAAAATTAGGACTGTAAGAATCAATTGCTGAAACTTGTGCAAACGCTTGGCCCAGAATATTAGTACCATCCAATGAGCTGGAATGCAATCTATTACCAGAATTTAGAACCAGAAAAGAAGTTTCAGAATAAATTCCATTGGCGGCTTTTACTTTTTCCCATAAAACTTTACTGGAAGTGAAGAATGTGATAGATGAAATAAATTTTATCCATGACTCTCTCTGACTACGACGCCAAATGCGGCGAGCTTGCGCTTTGGCTTTTTTAAAAGCAATCAAGTTCTCAGTCGTTGGGTACCTTCTAAATATGTTCCAGAGCTTTTTATTGTTTCTTATGACAGTCGCGGCAAGCTTCATTCCACCATGGTCTACTAAATTTTCTTAGACGTGGGGATAATTTTGGAATGGTGGTGTTTGCGGCGTTCATTATTGCGTCAATAACATTTTTTACTGCAGTCGAGATATCTGAATGATAGACCATAGCCTCATTGATAATTTCAAGTTGGGAAAATCTATTCCAATCAACACGCTGGAATAGAAAACGCGGAGGACGGAAAGTCGCATCACCTCTATCAGCATGGGAGATGATTAGAGGAAGTGATCGCTATCGTGCAGATCATCACCAACTGTAAAATTCAACATTGCCAGCAATTAAGGAGAGCATATGGCTAAGTCAAGACATTGAAAAGTACGTGTGGGAACGTGGAAGTAAATTTCCTTGTCATTGTTGAGCAGACAGAGACAGTTATTAGCAATAAACTGTTCGATCTGCTGCCCACGAGAATTTGAACTATTCGAACCCCATAAAGTACTATGTTTGTTGAAATCACCTATTATAATGAATGGTTTGGGAAGCTGGTCCACTAAGGTGTCGAGATCTTGACGTATGATGGCATGAGGCGGTAGATAAATACAACAAACTGTGACCAAAGATCATACATGAACCTGCACAGCCACAGCCTGAAGAGGTGTATGTAGAACAAGAGGTGTGCTCGGATAAAGGCTTGAAGTCAAAATACAGACACCACAGAACCATGAGATTCAGTGCCTGCATCTCTCCGCACATTGTTGTAACCGCGTAATTTAATAGAAATGCTAGGCGTCGATAATATTTCTTTAACACCAAAAAAATAGGATGAAATTGGTTGAAAATGGATTTGATATCCTGGAGTTTGGACCGAAGGCCACGACAATTCCAAGAGAGGAAGGTACACATTAAGAACGTTTTTTGTAAGGAGAATAATGAAATGCATTAGTTGGAGTTTCCTCAGATTAACAACTCATCTCCAGTTCCTCTTCATCTTCTGAGGGATGTAATTTTATATCTGGAGACTTATTTTGTCCCCAAAAATGGACGTTAAATCTTTGTGAACAATGCCTTTTGTCGCCAACCCAAGGGCGACTGAATTTCGTGAGGAAGATTTCTTTAATTTTGTAGATAATTCGAATTACGAAAAGCCACGCTTAGCGAGCTTTAATACCTGCGAGTTCTTAGTTTTTTCTTTTGAGCTTTTTTTGAAGTCGATGGTTCTATATCATGACTATCTGGAACGCCCTTTGTAGATTGCTCTGAATCGGAATCTGATTTTTTTCCAGGAGGATTAATTTTAGCTGTTTGTTTCAAACAATTTTTGCATTTACAGTTTGAGCAGAAATTTTTTTTGTAAAATTGAAGCATAGCTGACACCAGGTGCAGGTGTCTGAGATAGAATTCTACGCCTGGCCTCAGGGTATATTATATTTTCCTTTACTTTTATAGCTGTGACCTGTTTTTCCAGTTTCCTGTGAGGACAAGTTCGATCATAAGAGGGATGGTTTCTGCTGCAGTTCACGCACTTTTCTTGTGCCGTGCACTGCTGGCTGTCATGCCCTTTTTCAGCACATCGGGCACAAGTGAGTGTCCCGCGGCAAATCACTTTTGAATGTCCAAAGCGCTGGCACTGAAAGTATCTGAGTGTGTATGGTATATATTGTCTGGCTGGTAGTTTAATATAACCTGCATATATATATTCCGGTAACTTAGGATTGTGAAACGTCAGTATGTAATGTTTGGTAGGGAGAAGATTCCCATCACGTCGGATTGCTATTTGACGAACTTGAGTCACACCTTGCTTATTTAATTCGGCAGATATATCTTCAAAGGGAACATTATATAGTTCTCCGCAGGTTATGACACCTTGGAGAAATTCAGAGACGAATGAGGACTCACACTTACAGGTAAGTGTGCAATTGCTTTCATTTTTAGAAGCTGGTTGGATTGTTTTTTTTTGGAATCAGTTTCTATTAATAAGTCACCAGAACGCATTTTCTTCATAGATTTAACCTCACCGATGGTCGCAGATAGTGCCTTTTCTACAAGAAATGAGGAAATGGTATGAAACGTTTCTTTATCAGATATCCGTTTTATTACAAAAAATTTATCAAAAGTATCAAAATGAAAAACAGATTTAGGTAATTTTTGCCCACTGAAGGGACCACGTTTGGAGGAGCCCATACGATAAAAAAAGAATTCAGGTCCAGCGGTATTGCCCACCACGGAGCCCTACAAGGGATGGCAGTTACTGGCTCTAGATTTACCTAGCCTCAGCACTTTCCATAATACTAACTGGTACCTATACGCAGGCAGTTACCCCCGGGGACAGTGGCCACCCTTAACGCCAAGCCCAAGGAGTAACCCCTTCGCTTGATCCCTAGCAGTCTAGCCATTCAGGCGACTGGGTACCAGCTGATTGATACACCGGGGACCACAGTGCATCACCCGTCTCTCAAATGGGTTGCCACGCACGGCCAACACGTGGGTACTTTGACTGTCCACGAGAAGCAAAAAGCAAACAGAGCGGCGACAGCTTCTCATGGCGAGCTCCCTCGCTTGAAGTCGAGCGAAAGAAGAAAAAGTAGACAGCAGAAGGCGAAGAGGAGAATAAATCATGAAGGGGGGAAGGATCCCTGGGTACCTCGGTATTTTGACACCTGTACTCACCTATTGTAGGCGAGCCCTTGAGGGTAGAGAAGCCCCGGCGTATCTTCTTTGAGACGGTCAATGAAGTTATACAAAATCGCCAGTAGAAGAGTGATATTCAAATTTCATATATTAGCAATTTTGCATAAAAAGGATTTACTATACGCCCACCCATAGCAGAGACCGATAGATTGTGAACCTCTAATAATAGAGATGCTAACAAAATGGCCCTAAATGAGGTAAATAATAATATTTTAATGAATCCATACTGCTATGAGGAATCACAAATTTTAAACTACTACATGTATTCTCTGCCCTGTAAATCACATTTAACAAAATATTCTTCAATATTTGAAATTGGATTGAGTTGCACTCCAATCAATTAAATCAATCACTAAAGGCCAATATTTTATTTAATTCATCATAAATCGAGGAAATCTAATTGTAGAAGATAGAAATGTTCATTTAAAAGTTGAAGAATATTTCTCAGAATAGGATTTCTTAGGGCCAAAGAAATGTATAAAATATAGACTTCATAATACTTTCAAATATATTTATAAACCAAAAAATATTGTTATTAACGTTTTTTTTTAAATATAAAACCAAAAATTGAATTTTATGAAAAACCCATGAACTTTTTGTTGAATGAATCCTTGAAATTTATAAATCATGAAAATTTTCTGTTATGCACATAAGATTTCAAGACCGAATGACTCTACTTTTAGTTCTATTATATTTATATTTTTTTCAAAAAATTACTTCCTTGGTTCCAGTCCAAAATGGCTTTATATGAATGGCAGTTTCATAATTTTCACTTTAATCTAAAATTAAATGCTGTGGGCGCTGATAGAAAATTAAAATAGTACAATAGACATAATGGTTTAAAGCTTACGTAAAATATAATTTAATTATATGACTATCAAAATATTTAAATAAAACATAAAGCATATTAAATAAAGCATAAAAATGTTTTACAGAAAACCCTATTATGATACCTAGTCATATAAAATATTAATTGAACTTTTCAGCGAGCATTAATGCTGATATTTTCAGGCCGGTTGTTCGCCAAAGGCGGCTGGTTACTAAATAAAAACAGAAATAAAAATCCAATTTCGTATTTAATAATTGGCAAAAGCACATATTTGAATGTTGTTATTGAAAGTTTGAATTCGATCATAACATTTAGAAACATTGTTTCGGATAGAGACTGAATTAAAAATATTATTGAAGTTAAATGTAAAATTGTACAAAAGTGAAATTTATATCATTCGAAATGCTTCTTCTTTTTTTTATCTTGAGAAAGTAAATGAAGTTTTTCTTATAAGATAATTGTTTTGGTAGAGATAAGAATTAATTTCCACAGGGAAATCATAACGAAGACATATGATTCATGTATAATGCCAAAAATGGAAAATTTATGTGTGATATCTTGCCAAAAGTAATCGTGATAATTTTTATAGAAACTCTGAAAATTGCTTTTTGATATGTCTGATATAAGCCGAGGAATGTAGATTTTTAGATAATTTTTGGACGATTGACTTGATTCTGACGTTCTTGGCGAGAAACCGTGCTTTAATCTTACCTCGATTATTTACTTATATGGCAATGGTGAAACCTATATTTGCACTTCATTAAACTTTTTTTTGAAGTCTATTTCTTGATTTGTTTTATATCTCATTCTCTTTGAAGACATTCAGTAGAATTATCTTTAGAACTATTTTAATAATACTAGGGGGTTCCACCCCCTCCTCGCTTATGCTTATCAACCACCAGGAACAGCTTATCCCCCCTTTGTAAACACAAATAACTTCTCAGTTAGGAACCATATTCGCCCACCAACAAAACAAATTTTGAAAAAAATTGTACTTTGCACACATTTTTTTTAAATTTGGTAACTATACCGTAGAAGCAAACTTTTAAAAATTACTATTTACAAAAAAAA
Organism: Argiope argentata; assembly: GCA_026289955.1. Lineage (NCBI taxonomy): Eukaryota > Metazoa > Arthropoda > Arachnida > Araneae > Araneidae > Argiope > Argiope argentata. The sequence goes on from JAOUZG010020860.1 coordinate 1,197,976, forward strand.
AATGTTGGGAAAGATTTTTTTGAAGTGTGATCAATCAATGGCAGAAAACCGAAAAAGACAATTTAGAGATGAGAATATGTCCTGGAATATGTTGATAATTGGAAATTAAAACTTATAATCATTATATACTTAAATGATCTTGTGTAAAAAATTCAAATCTCCTTTGCAAACAGAATATTATATGTAGTCTGCTTTGAATGAAACGCTGACCAAAAAATTGAAAAGTTACAATTTTTACGTCAGACAGAAATTATTTGTGTAAAAATTCTTGGTATACACAATTTACAATTTTCCTATTTGGTGCTACAACGGTAACCTAGTCAAAGGATTAAACACGTGAGCAGCCTACATATAACTGTCCATGACTAAAAGCAGGATTATTTAGCATCAAACAAAGTTTTTTAAATGCTTGCCCTAGTGTTTTATTAATTGTCATACTATAAGCCAAACGAATTGGAAATTGCTTTCTTTTAAATTTAAATGGCATGTTACTGTTCGAATGTAACAGGGGTATTCGTAATATAAAATATCTTTCATCATTTGCAGAATTAATGCATTTTGCGTCTATAATATTACGTAACATCTTCGTTATAATTAAGCGAGTTCCATTGCACAAACCTTTGATTGGAGTTAAATTTCACAATTACATAAATAATGTATCCTGGCTTTAAATACAATTTATATGGTGGCATTCCTGTAAGAAATTCTACAGAAAATATTAGCCTGTTATTAGGATCATCACTAGCCATGCTATCAACAGCTTCATAAATATACATTCCACCAGGCAAAAATGTCAATATCTTATTATTTATTTCAGCGGAAGCAGTATTAGTAACAGTTAGAATAGCTCTGTGTTTTAGTTCTTGGGACCCAACTGAGCTGTAATTTAAATCACCATACATTTGTTTTACAGGAATTTGCTCTGAAGGATAACAAACATCTGGAAGCATAACCGTTTCTGAGCTCTTTAAATCACCAACTTCCAAAAACAGTTTGAAAACTTTCTTTCAGCATTTAGTTAAAAACTAAAAGCTGAAAGAAAAGAAAGTTTCAGTTTTTAACTAAATTTAGTTTAATAAATTTAGACCGCAGATCATGATTTGCTAGACCACTGTATAAAGGAGAAACCACGTGGTACATCTGACCATGTATCCTACAGCAGCAATATGAACTGTCCCAGGAGGAGGGTTTAATTTGAGTTCCTGTGGAAGCAAAAGCTAAGGCGGAATTATATTCTCTTATACGCTTCCGATAGTTTCTTCCTTCGATTGAATCCCTGATCAGCAAGTCATTCAATATTTCCGGTGGATCCAACAGATGTTCCGAAACAGTTTTTTTGATAATAGCAACCTTTTGTGCACTGTCCACTTGAATTTACTTTTGCAAAAAGAACAGAGTCCAGATATAGTCTCCCAACTATGTTCATATAGTTTGGAAACTTCGCTCCGTCCTTGTAACCCTATCTCGTTCAATACGACTGGATCTTCTTATGAATGATTCGGCAGCATTTTAAGTCGTCTTCTCTTTTTCGATAATTTCGCTTCAAAATAGATACGACGCAACTTAAACTTATCGTAAAAATTTTGTTTCATAATTTCTTGTTAAAATTTTTTTTAACCGCTGCTAGAATAGCGTTCACGAGAAAATCTTATTTAAGCGCGTTTTTAATAATTCAGTTAATCACGTGGTCTTCTTGAGTAGAGTTAGCTGCCAATCAAACAAACATCGCGTGTTCTGACTGTTGATGTAAGTGTATTTTTTCCCCACCAGTAGAAGCGAACTTGATTGTAGTACGAGGAGGGGTGTGATCCCGGCTCTCTCCCGCAAAAATTTTTGTATAGTTATCTTGTGCCTGCTACTCTATGGATTAATGAGGTGCCTTTTGTTGTTGATATTACCAATAAACCACTTGAAAGACAACTTGAATCTTCAAGTAATTTCACACATGTTAGTTAGTTAGTTAGTTAGTTAGTTGGGTTAGGTTTTTTTGGCGCAAGAGCCAGATTTGGCTATGTTGCGCCAATATTATGGGGGTAACGATTAATCAAATGGTACGATAAACTATATATGAGCAATAAAAGGATGCAAATTTTAAAATACGCAAAATTCATTATACAAAACACTTTTAAAAATGAAACCCTTAATATTTATATTTAAATCTTATTAGATGATAAAATCCAATGTCTTTAAGAAACGCAAAAATGTTACGATGGGGATTTTGCCCCAATAAATCACCGATGCTCGGAGACGGTGTGTTAAAAAAGCGTATTCGGAGGTCATTAAAAGAAGGACTGTCCGATAATATATGAATTACAGTGAATTCAGCATTGCACATTGTACATTTGGGACAACCTTCACCAAAAAGAAGGTGTTTGTGTGATAAACGGGTGTGACCGACACGTAATCTAGTTATTTTAACATCATGCTCTCTCACCAGAAGAGTAGGCCACAGAACAATAGAAGGTTGGATAAATCGTAGTTTCCAAGATTCTTGCCATAATCGATGAATTAATTTACCAATGTGTCTTTTTACGTCAGAGTAGAGAACTGGTAGCTGTAAAGGAACAGTAGCTGTCTTTGCAGCAACATCAGCCAATTCATTGCCGTAAATACCAACGTGGCTAGGTAGTCAACAAAATAAAATTTCACATTCCTTAGCTCAAAAAATCCGCAAGTGGGTTAGAATACTTAGGGCTAAGGGGTGTGTACCATTCCGAGTGTGGCAGAGAGCTTCAAGAGAACTCTTATTATCTGTACAGATACAGAATTTTCGCCCAGTTAGATTGGAGATTTTCTCAACAGCAATTAAGATAGCCACTAATTCCGCCATCAAAATAGAATACAAAGCATTCAATTTATAGCTGAATGTTTCTTCTCCAATGACGAAGCTACAACCAACATAGTTACCTGCTCTGGATCCATCAGTAAATATGGGAGTGTAACAGGAATATTCCGTTCGGTGATTATAATAAAGTTGTTGAAAGATAATCGACGCATCACTACGTTTATCATATGGGTAAAAAGGATTTAGATATAAAATTCGGGGAATTTCCCAGGGATGAAGTTCAAAATTTGTAGCATGCTAAATTTCAACATTTAAAAGCTCAGAATCTATTAGGAATTGTTTTGCCCTTTCATAGAAAGGAAGGATATTATAAGGCCGAGCATTATACAATTTTGAGAGGCCAGTGGGAATTTCCATGTGACCAACTGGATGATTATGACAAGACCTCAGACGGAAGAAATATTGGGCACTTATCTTTCTGCGACGCAAAGAGAGGGGCAATTGTTGACAGATTATATATAAACTCTGCACTGGTGAAGTACGAAAAGCCCCAGAACCTATTCTTAAGAGTGCCGTATACAGAAAAAAAAACTCGATGTCGATGAAAGCGCCTCCTATCGGTGGGGGGGATAGGGCGGTAACTAAGCTAACGAAAGAAGAAACTTAAAAGGTTTGATTGACAAGCCGAATAGCACCCAACCAGAAAAGAATTCCTGGTCCCCAGGAGATACTGCTGTGTGGAAGTGTTACATTCAGAAGGTCATTTGACCCACCCCTAATAAAACTTGCCCTTTCTCATTATAGAGGCTTCTCGGAAACCGATACGGCTCCCTCCCTCAAAACTCGTTTGGAAAAGCTACTCTGAGCTAGATATTTTAGATTTTCTCTGCTTGCACAGAAAATCGTACTGAGGGCAGCGGGAATATCAGAAGGACTCTTAGAAAATAGAATTCATCACTGATTAATTATTGATGCACTTCGATTTTGGGGCATTTAATTACTTTTCATAATTCTGTTAATATCGTAGAATCCTGTAATTAAATAATTTAATATTTATAGAATTTTATTTGACACGACTTTATTTTTAACAATAATTACGTTTATTAATTTTTCAATCCAGGAGAATGGGCAAGAACTACTTGTATATGAAAATGTAAGACTTCGGACACATTTCCGAAGAATGGGTTCAATCCTTTATCTCAATAGTTTTATTACTAACAGTGAATTTTAATAAAACGTCCCTTTTTTAATTTTTTAAATAAATAATTTATTTAAAATATATATTGAATTGTCTTAAATGAGAAAGGAAATGAAAAAAATTAAGTTGAATTTTTCAACTTGTGCAACATTGCCTGGTGTTTCTGTGTAGCTGGGATGCTCCAGATTTCTGCCTGATTTTCGCAAAAAAGAGAATATCCTAAATTTTAATTAAATGGCTCATTTGTATAATTAAAAAGAAAAGATTTGTAACATTAAAAAGAAAAGATAAATATATTTAATTCGGAAATAACGTTAGGATGAATTCTATTCCTCAGCTTTCCTAAACGTGGGATATAACTAACTTAATACAATTTATATAAATTGGAAGGAAAAATAACTAGTTAAATTGTAAAATGCACTTATTGGATTGAATGCCTCCTGGCTTTGAAAATTTTTAAACCATTAATTGTGATTATTTCTAAATTTATTTTGTTTTAATTATTTATTGGATTTTGAAAGTACAACCATTCATCTGCTTAGCCAGGATTTGTTGATATATTTTGTATCAGAATCTGGAATATTTGAGACTGAAAATTCGTCTAATATTTTTTTTACTAATAAATAAAGAAAATAATATGGAAACAATAAAAAGAAATTAGACATTTTTTTAAAAAATGAATATAATTTCTAAAGAATTTGTTTCAATATAATATGGTCACTAACATTAAACACAAAAAAAGAGTAAATAACTGCAAAGCTTTCTCTCTCTAACATTCATCATGAATCAAGAGTGTTCCGCATTTCTGAAAGCTTGTCAGCAATTTTGTTTATTTGTATGTAAGTAAAGTTGTGCGAGATTCAATTAAATAATTTGGTAGGAATATTGCTTCGTACGAAATAGAAATTATGATTACTCCTATGTCATCAGGAATTGATTAACAAATAGTTGTAAATTATATTTTTACACAAATGCTTACACATTAAAAAGTATTTTTTTTTCATATAAGAAAACGTTGTCATAAAAGCAGTGACTAACTTAGCTTTAGTTAATTTTTATAATTCAGATTTATGGTTGCTAAAATTTACTTAACTTGTTCTTGATTGCTTACACACACGAGTATATTTAACTTCAAATTCTATGAGACATTTAACATTTACTACTTTTCTAAAAACCGTATACCTTTCCGCATTTTGTGCAATGCATCTCTTTTAATTTTCAACGGAACTCAAATGAAATTGGAACTTGAAAAACGAAAGTGTTTAAACTTCAACTTATACAAAAACTTTCTCATTCAGTATTATTTATACGCTGTACAGTTAATATTCTAATCTCATAATAATTAATTTTACTAATATTGAGCCTTATACATCCAATAATTCATTACATTAAAAAATAACAAGATTTTGAAAATTTACAACGCTATAACTTCCGAAACTATAACAGCACAAAATAGAGTTTTGCATCACGATAAAGATTTAAAAAAAAACTATCTTTTTAATGATACCAAAGTTTTCTTGAGACATCAATATTTTAAAGAAAAAATTTTAATTTCCAATCAACTAAATCATTCACTAACAATGAGTAATTTATGAAATTTGAATATCGTTCTTCTGTAAAAGCTGACGATTTTAGACAACTTCATAAGCGGTCTCAAAAAAAGATACGCTACCAGGATTTCTCGACAGTGATTGGCCTATGATTATGAAAATACTGTTTGTTCAAATATTGACATGTAAACAGATTTGATAACAGATTTGATAACAGAAGACAGAAAGTTGATTTAATTAAAACTCGAAGTAGGAAGAGTATTTTTCAGAATATGATTCCTTAGGACAAAAGGACTGTGTAAAATGTAAACTTCATAATTTTTTATAAGAACATTTATTGACTGAAGTTATATAAAATATTTACATTTGCATCATCTAAATGTTTTGAAAGTAAAATTAAAAATTGTATTTTAAGAAAAATCAGTGAAATTTCAGTTGAATAATTCTTTAAGATGTTATGAAAATTACAAAAGATTTAAATGAAATCTGCTATGCATATTTATATATCGTGTCAGAACATCATTTCTTGAACGGCCAAGCACCACGTGCTCGTGCAATTTAAATTATATTTTTATTCATTTTAATGGTTTCATTGAATGAGTCACTTTGGTATTGCAAACGATCCAAAAAAACTTTGTCTCGTTTATTGTTAAAAAAAATATCACTTTTTCTATTCATTACATTTCATATAATCACGTGCTCAAAATAACGTTATTCTAGGTTTTATTGGCTGTAGTCATTACTTTATTTTTTTAAATTAGAGCTTTTGTAAATGCTAAGGCAACGCATTATTCAAAGCTGATTTTTTGAGATGCTCGTGCGGATAATAAAATTTAAAATTTTTATTTTTCACCTACGGATTTTTGTTGACACCAGAAAACCTCATTCCCAAAATATGTTCTGACATGATAATAATTATTCTGCAATGTACATACAATTTTAATACTGAACGACCCTGCTTTCGATTTTCATATTTAAAAAAAATGTACTTGGTTTCAAGAAAATACGTTTATATTAATAACAATTTAACATCTCCACTCTACTTTATCGTGTAAATTTTAAGCACTCTGACAGAAAATTAGTAAGAGATAAGTAATATAATGAACAAAACTGTTTAAGGCCTACATAATAATATGACACAATTATATAGCTATCAAAAACTGAAGATTTGATAGCAAGTATTTTTCAAAAAAAGCTATTTAGAAACCAAGTTATAAAAAATATGTAAAGCTTTAGATATCTTTTCTACTATTGAATCAGCTGATCGACAAAGGCGACTTTTTAATAAAAATATTGCTTAGTGAATTATATATATACACATATATATATATTTTACCTTTTTACGACTATTGATATTAACGATTTTGAAGAAAACTCATTCAGAAAGTTGAGAATATTCAAGTATTAGTAAATAATAAAAATATATATAAATTTTCTTATATCTCACTTTCTTTAAATTAATTATTTCCGCTAATTGTTTTTTCTGATAAAAGCAATTTTAGTTTTGAATTCATAATAGAATTAACCCTTATATATTGCAAAATATATGAATAAGATAAATGTATGTACAAAATATTATAAACACAAGATCAAAGAAATAAGATTTTTATTTAAAAAAATGCAGGCTAAATAGCATTGATTTATGAATTGTATTTAAATAAGTAAAGTTGTAAAAATATCCAGAGGAAAAAAAAGCTACCAAAGCATTGTGCTTTCTACTAGTAGACAAAATTCTACTAGTAGCTTTCTCCTTTTTTTTTCTTTTGTTCCTGTATAATCGTAAAAGGATCCGAATTTTCATTCGTTCGAGATATCTGAGATCAACGAATTTTGGCAATAAACAGTCAAATTAAAAGAATCTTAATTTTTTCTTTCATTATCAAAATTTTGGATTTATGAATAATTTTTTCTGTTTTCTGCCGTCCACCTTGAAAATAAAAGGGTTTTTTTTGTGCGTGTGTTATATGCAGCTGAACCTGCACTTGAAAATAATATTTATGATTTTTATTTATGGTGGTTTTTCATCTTTGCTTAATTTCCAAAATAAATTTTTTTAAAAACTTTTATTACTTTATCCGGAGTAATATTTGATGTGCATTTTACTTCTGAAATTCTATCACCACCAATTAGCCCGTCCGGAAAGGCTGCTAAATATGCAAAATTCAAATTCTTTTACAAAAGTTGACTAATTTTGTTTCCGGGGTTGCGGTAGTATTCGCTGAAACAAGTGTAGATTGTGAAGGCGCAGATGACCACAGCTGTGATGGTAAACAAAAAAAAACAAACAAACAAAAAAAAACGCAAAGCAGAAAGAATAATGCTGAGGGGGAAATTTGAAGACGGGGTGAAGACCAGATAATAAAAGTAACAATCCATCACGTGGTAAAAGGAGGGTTTAGTGTGTATTCCTCCGCGAAAGGGAGGAGTTAAAGGAACTTTAGGGGGGAGTTCAAATTATTTTTCCAAGTTTAAGTCTAAAATGCTGTTTGTACTCATTCTCCTAATTTCTTTTTTTAAAAAAATTATATGTATCGGAAAGAAGATACCAAAACGAATGTATTTCAGTTTCTAGTTTTATTTTATTTATGATAGATTTTTTTTAAAAAATCGTTTAAATGGCACCCTTGACATTTTTCAATTTTTATTAAATATTTAAAAATATTTTGACACCCACGAAAAAAAAATTCCTTCGGGAGAAACCTGTGTTTTTATTCCCTCTTGCGATGGCAGAATGACTTCATAATAAAGACACCGTAATAGCAAACGAAACACGGGACAATATTTTCCCATAGGATAACATTACGTTTGAAAATTGTAGGTGGCGTGTATACGGCGCTCTTAAGGCAGAGTGGTGTATAGTGTCCAAACTCCGCAAAACACTAGAGCGAGCGGAACCGTACACCTCGCAGCCGTAATTGATAAGTGAAAGAACCGCTGACTGATAGATGCAAAGTAATGATACACGATCTGCTCCCCAGGACGTAGTGGAGAGAACTTTTAAAATATTGAGGGACCTCTCACACCTCTTCCGTAAATGACGGACATGCGGAAGGAACGCGAGCTTCCGATCGAACACTACTCCTAAGAAACGCACCTCATCAACAACCGTTATATTAATGCCCCGTATCTGAATTACAGGATCTGCATGGAGACTTCGTTTCCTACAGAAGTGGACACAACGGCTCTTTGCGGGAGAGAGTGAGTGCCCATTCTCATCACACCAGTTTGTAAGCCTGTTAAATGCTTTCTGAAGTTGTCTTTCAATCAAGGCCACATTAGATCTTTGACAAGAGATCTGCAAATCGTCAACGTATAGAGTGCTAGTGACAGATGCTGGTAAAACATGCAACATTTGATTTAGATGAAATATAAAAAGGGTAACACTTAAAACATTGCCTTGAAGGACACCCTCACTTTGAATAAAAAGGCGAGAAAGCGTTTGCCCTATTCGAACCTTAAAAATACGAGTTTTTAAAAATGTTTGAATACAAACTGGTAGATTTCCCTTAAAACCCAAGTCAAATAAAGAGCGCAGAATACCATAACGCCACGCGCGATCATACGCCCTTTCGACATCAAAGAATATAGAAACAAAATGGTTTTTCTGGACAAAGGCGTTGCAAATTTCTGATTCCCTTATTACTAGGTTATCAACCGTAGACCTTCCCCGACGGAAGCCGCTTTGAGAAGGTAAAATATACTCATTCCTTTCTAATTCATATACAAGGCGTTTGTTAATCATTCGCTCAAAAGTTTTACATATGCAACTAGACAAAGCAATCGGTCTGTAATTCAAAGGACCATTCGAAATTTTCCCAGGTTTAAGAATAGGAATAACAATTGCCTCGTACCATTGTGTGGGAAAACTTTGTTAGCACCATATCCTGTTAAACAATCGTAAGATTTTCAAAAGAGAAGATTTGTCTAAGTGGCGAAGCATACTGTATGTGATCCCTTCAGGTTCCGCATTAGCCGCATTGAGTATACAATCAATGACATTTTTCTTAGCATCTGTTATATCATAAGATGAAACCATCGTCTCTGTAATCAAAGCATATCTGGAGAATGCTGTCCAGTCTGCCCTTTGAAATATATATGTCGATGGACTTTGGGTCGCTTTTCCACCATCAGCAAAAGAGATGATTAGGGGAAAGCGATCGCTTTTATAAAGATCAACTTCAACTGTCATATTCAATGAAGGAAACAGGGCTGGAGAACACATAGCCAGATCGATAGAATGAAACGTACCAGTGGTTTCATAGAAGTTTGTTTTTTTCCTCAGTATTGAGCAGACAGAGACAGTTATAAGAAAGGAATTGCTCAATATGTCACCCAGAAAGGTTAAGAATGTCAGAACCCCAAAGCGTACTGTGGCCATTGAAGTCACCCAGTAATATGAAAGGTTTAGGAAGCTGGTCGATTAAAATATCTAATTCACTTTGAGAGATGACGTCATTTGGTGGCAGATATATGCAGCAGACCGTAACTAAAGTTTTAACGTTAACCTGGATAGCCACAGCCTGCAAAGAAGTGTGTAAGTTTAGATTAGAGCTGGGATAATTGTTGGAGGCGAAAAAAAATACGCCTCCAGAGTTTGAAATACCAGTATCAATATCCTTACGCACACAGCTGTAACCCAGTAGCTTCAGAGAAGTGTCTTGTTTCAAGAAAGTTTCTTGAATTGCAACACAGACGGGATGTGTATCGTTAATAAGAGCTTTAACGTCTTCAAATTTCGACCGAAGACCACGGCAATTCCAAGACATGAAATTAACCATTAAGGAATATGAGGTGAGCTGTTATCTGCACTAGTCAGCAGAACTGCAGGTGGCTCACAATTAATACGCAAATCATCATCATCCTCTTCAGAAGGATGGATTTTTAATAGCTCGGATCCTGTAGATGAATTATTAAATAAATTGGGCAAATCCTTACCAGCTAGACCGGTTTTACCCAATTCCAGAGCAACAGATTTGATGGATTTAAGATTTTTAACAGAAGAACCTCATCTTGCAAACTTCAAGGCAAGAGATTTCTGTGATGCAGACTTTAGTTTGTTTCTTTTTGCCTTTAGATGTTGTTTGTTCATTATTTGGACTAGAAGAAATGTGATCCGATTCAGTGTCGGTAGTCAATATAACTACGGGTTTTGTTTGTGTCCCTGATGCAATAAGAGAAAGTTTTGCTGCGGTAGCATAGCTTTTGTCTTCTTTAGGAGTTTGTGCTTTCACAAGACGGTGCGCTTCAGAAAAGGATATGTTTTATGAAAACTTCACAGAAAAAATTTCTTTCTCAAGTTTCCACTTTGGACAGACACGTGGAATAGAGGTGTGATCACCTTTGCAATTAATGCAACTTTCCTTTTGGGAGCATTCATTGCTTTCATGACCAGCGGCTGCACAACGGGCGCATGTAAGGGTCCCGCGGCAGTTTGACTTTGAATGGCCAAAACGCTGGCATTTGAAACATCTTAATGGATTTGGCACATAGGGTCTCACAATCAATTTCATATATCCAGCTTTAATCGAGTCTAGAAGTTTTGAAGAGTCAGAACATGGTGTTTAGTTTCAAGAAGATTCCCATCACGCCGGATCATGATACGGCGCACGTGTGTGACTCCTTGACTTTTCAGTTCCTTTTCAATGACATCTAAAGGCTCATTTAATAACTCTCTACATGTGATTACTCCTTTTGAAGAGTTTAATGAACTATGAGGTGAGACAGCAACAGGTATGTCACCAAATGTTTTCATTTTCAAAATTTTATGTGATTGCTGACGGGATGCCACTTCAACAAGCAAGTCTCCTGTCCGTAGCTTACGCACATTAGCAACTTCACCAACAGAAGAAGTGAGTGCTTTCTCCACAAGAAATGGTGAAACATTTTCAAAGTTTCAATAGTTAGGAGAAATACGTTTAACAATAAAAGAGTAGCAAATGGTGTTTCAGTTTGTTTTGGATAAATATGGTACCCACTGAAGGGACCCTTTTTTCGAGGAGCCATACGATATGGTAGAGATTCAGTCTCAACGACACCGCCCACCTTAGAACCCAACAAGGGAAGGCAGCCAAAGGCTCTGGCCATTCCCAGCCTCGGTGCTTATCCTAGTGTTAATCGAAACCTATACGCTAGGAGTTACCCCCGGGGACAGTGACCACCCTTAACGCCAAGCCCAAGGAGTAACCCCTTCGCTTGTTCCCTAGCAGACTAGCCACTCAGGTGACTAGCAACCAGCCGATTGATACACCGGGGACCACATTGCACCACCCGTCTTTCAAATGGGTTGCCACGCACGGCCAACACTTGGGGACTTTGGCTGTCCATGAGACGCAAGAAGCAAACAGAGTGGCAACAGCTTCTCATTGAGAACTCCCTCGCTTGCCGTCGAGGGAAAGAAGGATCAAGCAGACAAAAAAAGGCGTAGGGGAGAATAAACAATAAAGGAAGTAAAGATCCCTGGGAACCTCGGGATTGGGACATCAGTACCCACCTAAAGAATGTGAGCTCCTGAGGGGAATTTCACCCAGGATACAATCTTCACTATCAGATAAATTATTGTGTAATCAAGATAAGCAATAAAAATTTAATTGTTTACATGGTGCTGAAACCCGAGAAGGATTATACTGGGTGAAGATTTTGTTTGTGCTCTTGAATTTGTGAATAATCGTGGTGCTCTTGAAATACTGCATTTATCTAGAATTATAATCGTCGTTGGACATTTCAAAAGGTACTGTAAACTTTATTTTATGCATGTAAATGGAAACTTATGATTAAGTTGAAGACGAAAACGAAAATATTTCGTACTGCTTGTACAAAATTAATTAACATAATTGACTTGTTCTTAGAAAGTTGTGATATTAAAAAAGAAAGCGACCAAGAACAACTTTTAGAACACTTATTAAGTTCCGAAGCAAAACAATTAGATCTCAAATGCCTTAACAGTGAATTTGAGGATTTAATTTCTGATAGTGTGCAGTTTGAAACAGAAATTCAAAGCTCTCTTTAATATGAGGAACAAATAAATGAAGCTAAGTTCAAAATCAAAAGTAAGGTCAATAAGTTTAAAATTGATCATCAACATGTCGCAATACTTGCAGCTAATGTGTTTAACGCAAGAATTAACTATCCTACAACGTACATTAATTTGCCAAAATTAAGAATTCCCACATTTAGTGGAGATGGAGCACTTTTCTTGAATTCATAAACGGTTTCAATAATGCAAATGGCGCTAATGATTCATTAAGTGATGTTGATAAATTCATATATTTAAAGTCCTTTTTATTCGGTGAAGCTTGCAAAATTGTTTCTTTTTTTCTGTTACTAACGAAAATTACAAATCGTGCCTATCTCTGTTAAAAAACAAATATGGGAGGCAAGACAACTTCATTAGTCATTTTATGAATCGACTATAAGAAATCGAACCTGCAAAATCCTCTTCAAGTGTCAAGGGATTACGAAAACTGCAGGACGGGAGTGAAATTAGTATAAGAAATTTAAATTCAATGGGAATTGTATCCGGAAATTTTGGTCACTTACTTGTATCAATTTTATTAAAGCAATTACCTCGAGATTTAGTAGTAGAGTTTCATCGCAAGTGAGATTCTTCTAAGATTGGTGACGTTAAAGAACTAATCAAATTTATAAAATTTGAAATTGAATCTCAAGAATCTGAAAATATTATAACTTGACATTCCCAAAATGTTCCTGAAATTCCCCTACCTCGTCCACGAAATTCTTTTTATCATGGATAGTCTAATTTCAAAAATAAATTACCTTCATCTGCCGCTTTATATACTGTTGTTAAAAATGAGGGTATTTTTTGTAACTCTTTTGTAACTGCCTTAGAATGCAAAGCTAAACGAGGAAAAACGTTAGAAGTTAAAGAAATAAGGCATATACTATCGGTGCATGGCTTATAAACATCTAATTTCTCAATGAAAAGTTTAAATTTCACCTTGTGAAACGTGTCATAGTTCACAGCACAATTCCTTGTTTCGCCTGAAATTAAAATTTAAAGCAACACATCTGAAACCTAAACTCACGGACAGGATGTTGCGATTTCTTCCGTCTTAAATTCAGAAAGTAACACTGGCAGTTATACGACATTGCTTCAAATAACTGACGTCCAGGCTGAAAATGGTGCGAACAAGGTTATGGCTAGATTTTTATTCGATTCCGGATCTTAAAAGTCGTTTATACGTATTGATCTAAAACAAACTCTTAATCTAAAACCTATACGGCAAGAGAAAATTTTAATTTATACCTTCTCGGAATGAAAACCGAACAAGAAAACATTTGATGTTGTCCTTTTAAAAATAAGAAGCAGACTTCCCCCTTTCCAATCTATAAACGTTGAGGCTTTGGCGTCTGACGAAATAACTGGTGCGGACATATATTCGGATGTTGACCCCAAACTTGTAAAGAAAGTAATTCCAGCCACCTGCTAGCTAGCGGACTCCCCCGAAAATTCCACCCTATCCAGATCCTGCTTGATGCTGACTCCTCGTGCAATGTTCTAAGGGGTGAAGTAAGAAGAATTAACAAAAACTTGTTAATGCAGCCAACACTCTTTGGTGACGCATCGATAGGTCAAATACCAGACTCCCCAAAGGGAAAATACTCATCCATCTTCAATGCGTCTTGCGTAGTGGGAAATGGTCCGAAACGTTCATGAGAGATAAGATTCTTTCCTGCTCGACGAGACTTCGGAAAATAAATCCAAGGATAATTTATTTAATTTGGGTAGGGAATAATGGACAATATGGAGCACCATTGCAATGGAAAACATATGAGGTTAGAGAAAAATTAAGTAATAATTTTGACGCTGAGGAAAAACGATTTATAGCTTTAAAGAAAAGATTAAATAAGGACCAAGCGTTGTTTGAAAGATGTAATGAAGTTATGCAAGAACAAATTAACAAAGTTATAATTCAGATGTGTCATGTCGGATATTTTACTGTATATGTAATACCGCATAGAGAGGTATTCAGGGAAACATCCAGCACAAAATCTAGAAAATGGAGTTTTATGGAGTGACTCAACGATTGTTCTCCACTGGATAAAGGGTTCAGCATCTAAATATAAACAATTTGTTTCAAATAGAATCATGGAAATTCAAGAAATTGCAGATCCCAGTAATTGAAGGCACTGTAGTGGAACATTCAGCCGACTCGTGAACTAAGATGGATTACTAGCAAGGATTTAGTTACTTCTGAAAGTTGGTGGCTTGGTCCTGAATGGTTGAGAAAAGCTGAAAATCTTTGGCCCAAGGCAAAGGGATTTTTACATTATTCTACAGAGCCAGATATTGCATCCGAGTTTAAATTCAGCATTATAGTCAGCAGAGCTATTAATAAAGGAAAAATCATGAATCCCCAAAAAATTTAGCTGCTTGCTTAAATTGTCAAGAGTGACTTCTTAGATATTGTGTTTTTCAAATACTCTTTAAAAAAAACGTTGAAAAGGGTCCTCTTACTTCAGAAGAACTCTCCAAAGTAGAAATGTTTTGGGTGAGAATAATTCAAAATGAATTTTTCACTAGAGAAATTACGTGCTTAGAAAATAACAAACCTCTCCCTAAAGACTCTAAGTTATTATGTTTCAACCAATTTCTTGATTACATTGATGTCCTTCGAATTACTGGAAGACTATGAAAAACAACCCATTTATCGACCTATGAAAAGCATGCTATTATACTCCCTCCCAAGTTTTAACAAAATTATTAATCTGGGAATCTCATAAAAGGGTCTTTCATTCAGGTGTATCCCATACTTTGGTACAAATCAGAGAAAAGTTCTGGATTTTAAAGGTCAGACAAACCCTCAAATCTCTTTTTGGCAGGTGCATAACATTCAAATGATTCAACTCTTCTCCCGGAAGTCAAGTGATCGCGCCCTTTCCAGACATTCGTGTAGAATATTCAGCTCCATTCACGATAATCGTTGATACACACACACACACACACACACACACACACAAATATATATATATATATATATATATATATATATATATATATATATATA